>OX439472.1:0-230136 GCA_949320105.2 Crepidodera aurea | reverse complement strand
CGAATTAATTAATAATTTGTCATGTTATAAATATACTTAAATTATATACTCATTGGGCTGCTTAAAAATGTAGATTTGAATATTAAGAGCGAAGCTCGGTGACCAGATATTTTTACTATAAACTAAGGTGAAATTTTTTGACCAATAAAAATTCCAAAAAAGGTTGTTGGGGGTAAATAAACTGCAAAAAAGAAGTGTGAAAATAAAATAAATTAAGATCACACAAATCTCCCAAATCGACTGGCATCCTCAAATGTCAGTACATGCAACCGACGTCTGCACCACAACAACTACTCCTTGGGCAATATGCCCCAACAGGTATTGAATTACGTGAATGCAGACGCCGTTTTGGAACCCGAATAATCGAGACATATCCAAAACCTCTGATTTTGTTTTTAAAGGAGCCTGTCATTCCTATACCGGTTTCGGCATTATTTTGCCTCGTCAGTAGGAAATAGACTAGCTCGAATTTCTATCTCTAAAGAAATTCTGAAGATCGCTTTGAACCCACCAACTCTTGGTATAAACGGTTAAGTCGAAAAAGAGGAGGTGGGTGCAACGCCATCTTCACTAAAATAACAAAATCAGAATTTGCTAATTGTAGAAAACTATACTATAAACTAAGGTGAAATTTTTTGACCAATAGAAATTCCAAAAAAGGTTGTTGGGAGTAAATAAACTGCACAAAAGAAGTGTGAAAATAAAATAAATTAAGATCACACAAATCTCCCAAATTAGTGAAGATGGCGTTGCACTCACCTCCTCTTTTTCGACTTAACCGTTTATACCAAGAGTTGGTGGGTTCAAAGCGATCTTCAGAATTTCTTTAGAGATAGAAATTCGAGCTAGTCTATTTCCTACTGACGAGGCAAAATAATGCCGAAACCGGTATTGGAATGACGGGCTCCTTTAATAACAAAATCAGAGGTTTTGGATATGTTTCGATTATTCGGGTTCCAAAATGGCGTCTGCATTCACGTAATTCAATACCTGTTGGGGCAATAAGCCTTGTGATATTTAATACTATAATTATAATTATTGTTTGTATTGTTAAAGATGTAATTTACATTTTTTATAGTAAACATAATCTTCTTAATAATTTTCTCCACTTTTATTATTCTTGCTTTAGAACATAAATTTCTCTCTATCAGTGAGGTAAAATCTTTCGACGAGCTTGCTTCCTTAGACATTAATCAATTAAAAAAAATTGCGTTTACTCATACCGAACTTATGGACGATGATGAACTTGATGAATACTAACGAACTAAATATTCTTCAGTGGAACGCACGTTCCGCTGTAGCTAATAAAAACAGTTTAAAAAAAACCTTATCAGAATTAGAAATCGATATAGCCTTATTATCCGAAACATGGTTTAAAACTAATACTTTTTACATATTTCCTGGCTATTCATTAGTACGTCAAGATAGAGTTGATGGTACCACGGGAGTTGCCATATTACTTAAAAATAACATCAAATTCAAAGAAATATCACTCAATGGCATTGAAAATGGCATGCAAGCTTGTGCGGCTCAAATTTTTCACAACAATTTAAATATCATTTTCATTTTTGTAAACTGCCCTCCAGATATTAGAATCTCTACACAAAACTTTATCAATCTCTTTAACAATATCAATGGGCCCACAGTAATCGGAGGGGATTTCAATGGGCACCACGGATCATGGGGTTCATATAAAATTAACTCATCAGGATCTAATATCGTTAACGCTTTAAATCAAACAGATGTAGTTTTATTAAACGACGGATCACCTACCAAAATATCTAGGACAAATAATAAATCAGCAGTCGATCTCACATTAGCCACCCCAGATATTGCAAACAAAATCAACTGGATGGTAACACTGGATACACTTGGTTCTGACCACTTCCCAATCTTAATTAAATTAGGCTCTGCGCAATCAAAATCTAACTCACTAATATATCCGAAAACCAAATGGAACACTAGAAAAACGAATTGGCCAGAATATCAGTTATTGTCAGAAGAATATTTCAACAACTCACCACATTCATTCGGTAACATAAACGATAAATATCAGCATTTTATTTCGGGTATAGAATACTCAGCTATTTCAGCCATTCCCACGAATAAACCTTTTAAAAAAGATAAACACCGCCCTCCTCCTCCATGGTGGGACAGTGAATGCGATAATGTAGTAAATCGTAGAAAGGCAGCAATTAGATCGTACAAAGCAGCCAGTACGACCGAAAATTATACTCTCGTTAATAAAGAAATGGCAACAACTAAAAGGTTCCTTAAACAAAAAGCTAAAAATCATTGGATTAATTATTGCACTAAATTAAGTAAAAATACAACATGCAAAGAATTGTGGCAGCAGGCCAAAAAAATGCAAAGATTTTCCACCATTACTACTCCTAACACCAGACAATGTAATAACTTAGATTGGGTAGAACAATTTTCACAGAAAATCGCACCTTGTTTCGTTACTAAAGAATTTAGTGAAGTTTGTGAGACTAACCACGTAACTAATAATGTTTTTGATATTCCTATAACTTTCAATGAACTAAATTTCGCTTTGAAAAACATTTATAATACCTCACCGGGTTTTGATAACGTAACATATGACATGATCTGGTTTTTAGCTGACAACGCGAAACAATTCTTGATTGAGATATACAATGACGTTTGGTTACACAACGGTATTATAGGAGACTGGAAGGCGTCGATAGTGGTACCCATCCTTAAAAACGGAAAAAACCCTAATTTAGCTGATTCATATCGCCCCATAACTTTACTTTCTTGTCTATTTAAAACATTTGAACGAATTATCAAACGTAGGTTGGAGTATCACATATTATCTAACTCTATTCTACCTTGTAGTCAGTTTGGTTTTAAAAGAGGCTTCAGCACCACCGACGCAGTTATGCAATTAGTCACAGATGCACAAATATGTCTTTCAAAAAATTATTATATGGGAGCAGCTTTTCTCGATATAAAAGGGGCTTACGACTCTGTTGACATTCTTATGTTAAGAGACAAATTGCTAAGTGCCTCTATTCCGCCAAGAATATGCAATATGTTAAGTAGTTTATTTGTAGATCGAAAAACTTATGTAAGATCCATAAACAATACGCTAATAGGTCCTCGGTGTGTCTCCACGGGCTTGCCCCAAGGGTCAGTGCTGTCACCCATTCTATTTAACATTTTTACAAGAAATCTTCATGACAATATAGATTACGGTTTAATACAATATGCCGACGATTTTGTGATATACAATTCTGAAAAAATGTATTTAGATTTTCTAACGACACTAAAAGATGCTATTAATTCTATAAGCGAAAAAGTGGATAAGTTAGGTTTTAATTTAACTCCTGAAAAATCAAATATTACATTCTTCACTAGGCATAATCTTCCTCACATAAACAACATAGAAATTAATAACATCCCATACCCCGTGTCATCAGTAGCCACTTATCTTGGTATCACACTTGATAAAAAACTCACATGGAGACCGTATATAGATAAAATTGTATCCAAATGCAATAAAGGTTTAAATTTTTTAAAATTAATACGAAGGACATGGTGGGGAGCGGATCCCCAAACATGTCTCATTTTCTATAGGGCGTACATCCGGTCGATTATGGATTACGGCAGCATTTTCTTTGGATCAGCTTCAGCAAATGTATTGAAAAGATTAGATGTTCTTCAAAAC
Source organism: Crepidodera aurea (assembly GCA_949320105.2). Taxonomy (NCBI): domain Eukaryota; kingdom Metazoa; phylum Arthropoda; class Insecta; order Coleoptera; family Chrysomelidae; genus Crepidodera; species Crepidodera aurea. Next base: position 226,445 of record OX439472.1, on the reverse strand, counting down.
TCTGCCCTTAGACTTTGCATAGGTGCAATGCGCTCTACTCCGGTAGAACCTCTCCGAGTTGAAGCATTAGAACCACCTTTGGAACTACGTAGGAAATTGTTAGCTGACAAATTTATATATAAAGCCACGAATAAAGACTCTCTGATACTCAAACAAATATCAAACTTAAACACATATGATCTGACCAACAAATACTGGGAAAAAAAACCTTCCCCCTTATCATGTAGTGCTCTCAGAGAGACTAGTTTTTAAAGAAAAACAACTTAAATAATATAACTGATATGATATTAGCCTTGGACCCAGTGAGTATTAAAATTCCATCGTATAGCGATATACCCACAATTAGTCACCGAATACTAAATTGTTACCTATCAAAATACCCAAATTTCCTTCACATTTACACTGACGCGTCCAAACAAAATAGTGGAGTCGGATGTGCATTTTTCATTCCCTCTTTGAATATCAAAGCACAGTATAAATTAAATGAATTTACCTCAATATTTTCTGCTGAAGCCATTGGGATTATTCAGGCACTAGAATATGCCGAACATCATTCCTTTAAAAAGGTAATCATATTATCGGACTCACTCTCTGTCCTCAAAAGTATAGCTGAAGCAATTGACATTATAGCACCCAATCAAAACTCTTCAATCATCAAGTTAAAAACACAAATCAACAAATTAAAACAAATACAGTTTGATATAAAGTTTTTATGGGTGAAGGCTCATATCGGGTTACATTTTAATGAGACAGTCGATAAACTAGCGAAGGAAAGTATCGATACTGGTCAAATTCTTAAAAATAATATTAACATTGACGAATGCATAAGTCATTCTAGAAAGAAGCTAAAAGAACGATGGAACCTGTACTGGATCCAATATTGCAGAAACAAACCACCCTTATCACTTACACAAAATTAAAGTTATAGACTCCAATCTTTGCGACAGTTGTAGTGTGATTAGTGATTTGGATCATATTTTTTTCAGTTGCAAAAAGCATAACATTCAAACACAGCAACTCCTTAGCCAACTACTAGCAAATGGCTTTTTCGCCCCATTTAACTTAATGCACCTTTTATCGCTGAACGATCCAGCAGTTTATGAAGCCCTATTGGATTTTATCAAAGCTTGCGGTTTAAAATTTTAGAGTAGGTTAGTTTTGTATCCTTTGTTTTTGTTAACCTTAATATTTTACAACCTTTTTAACCGAGGTCCTCTCAATCTGTGTGTCAGTCACCCTGATCGACCCCTGGGTGTGAAACGTGTCTACCTAATTCCATACTCCTTGTTGTGGGGGGGTTTCTTTTGGAATAGGTAGGGTTAATATTATCGATTCTGGCTAAATGGAAAACATATCCAACGGCCATAAAAAAAAAAAAAAAAAAAAAAAAACATAAATTTCTATTTTTTTTTTCAAAATACTTTTATATTATTTTTGCACGATTGGTCATTTTTACCATATCTATTTTGATGACAGTAAATAGCATGTAACGTCAAAAATTTCTGAACGGTTAGTAATTCAGTTTCCTTTCAAAATTTTCACTTACTGTTCAGAATTTTATAGATTTATAGTTATCACAATTTATTATTACGGCACATCCTTTGAAGTGATTTGAGCACCTTTGCAGCGGTTTCCCGGTAAAGCCTTGTATTTGCTGACATTTTAAACCCTGTTTGATTTTTTGTTTTCAATGTGGGCTGTATATGTGTAGGACGTACAAGAATTCTTTCTCCTTTCTCTCCAGTATTACCAATAAAACGTCAGGAATTTCATAACACCTTTTATTTAAATTTTCTTTAACGAAGAACAAGAACAACACATAAAAACAGGTAATAATGTACTATAAGTTAATTATAAATAACTAGTGTGATACCTCAACTAGTTGAGCAATTCACTGAAGTGAATGTTTAAAAATGAAATATCTAGTCACCGAGCTTCGCTCTTAATATTCAAATCTACATTTTTAAGCAGCCCAATGAGTATATAATTTAAGTATATTTATAACATGACAAATTATTAATTAATTCGCGAAAATCACGGAGTAGGCGACATCTACTTGAACTACTGATAGGGAGATAAATAAAAAGTTGATTGGCGATTGGCTTGAAAGTAGGCGGCAAAATTAAAAAAGCTGTCAGTGTTAATTTTCAATTGGCTGCAGATGTTGTTGACGTTTATCAACTGCTTGTCACAGAGGTTAGTTAAATGCATTAAAGTTGCCTAGTTTCTGGGGATTTCACCCTTTTAGGGCAACTTCTACTGACGCTTGATCTTCGCGAATTGTCACGGTGGACAGGCCCCGTTTCCGGGACGTGCAACAGCAGCGTGTAGGGCACACGTCCCGTCAACAGAAGATCGCTCAGCTCACTCTATTTATCACTATATAAGAAAAACTCTATGTTCAATTGATTTTATTATTTTTTGATCTGCAGTGAAGAAAAATTATAGGTCTGATATTCATACTTGGGTAAAAACCTCCACAAATACCTGTGACCAGACTCTCGAGGTGTGGCAGATATTGATATCATATTTTTTCAAAAATTCTTTCACTCTCTCTCTCTCTGATCATGAAAACTTAAATATTAAAACTGTCCGCATAATAAAATAGTAGCCGTAAGGGGTAGTCTCACATTATCGGGGAAGGGAAGACAGGTGTCCATTTTAATAGTGTTACTCAATGTTCCTATAAATATTTACCTAAACCCATGATTTCTGAAATTGAATTGGCAACGTTGTATTTTCAACTTTGAATTAATAAGATGGCTGTCATTTGACAAGCAAATTATTTATGTCCGTCAAATGAACCTTTCCTTTTTTATATAAAGCGACAAATTTAAAATTGAATTCTTTCTGATTAAAACGCCAGAAATTAAATAAAGTCAAACCTTTTTACTACTATACTATACAGAAGAAAGGAGTGCAGTATTTAATTTGCAGAACGTAGTACAGGTTCAAGAGGTAGAAATTTTATTTTTACCTCATCCTTCAATGCTTATTTGTAGTTAAAATTTAAATTTTAATACATCTGATCGGCCTAATATAGTTTTTGTCTAGATTCTTGTTTCCATGGTTTTTACTGTAATAAATTTGTTCTTTTGACAGATAAGTCAGACTTTATTTATTCATAGCCGTATCGTATGTATTTTAATTGATTCAGAATTTTGTATTAATATATATTTCAAAATGGCTTCATTCTAAAAATATTATCAGTCCTCCTAAATCCTTGAAGGCAGAATTATTAGTAATAGCAAGGCAACATAAAAACAAATTCAAAAAATATATTATGGATGAGATGGCCAGAGAAAAAGGAATTAAAATTCTCAGATTTCCTCCGAACCACGCAGAGAAATTCCATTGAACTGATCTGGTCTCAATTATTAAAAGGTTATGTTTCTCAAAACAATAAAACATTTAAATTTCCTGATGTGCGAAATTTGTTTTTGAAGGCAGTTTCAGATGTAAATAGAGAACATTGGGGAAAATGCATTGATCATGTTTAAAAATGTGGAAAATTCATTTAGGAAAGTGGATATATCAATGGATAATTTAATAGAACCGATAATAATAAACATCAGAAAAGACAATTATAGTGATGCCAGTAGTTTTAGTGAAGACAGTGACTTTTAAAGATAGTTCTTGAACTAACTTTTTTTTTAATCTTTGAGTTTAGGTAAGTACTGAAGCGTTACTTTTAATGCCAAGAGATTTAATTTAATCCCAACATATAATCCTCCTTGTTATTTATTGGTTAAATTTAATTCGTTCAATGTTAAAGTGTCGGATGCATAAAGTTTATTTTTATTTTTTGTAAATAATATAACTTCAAAATTTAATCTACGAAGTGCGTATATATATTTGATATGCTGTCACCTTATTTATATTATAGAAACTTATTTTGCAAAGTACGCCTATGGAATGTGACGTTATATCCCCACTTTGACTGTACTCATCTATCCTTTATAATATATATTACTATAGAAACAAATTATTATTATGTGCCGTTGCTAGGAAATAAAACTAAAAGCTTAACTTTTCTTGTAAATATCTCGGAAGATCGAATTTTCACAGACATGGGACCTACATTTTTCGCCGATTTAGATAGGAATTAGTCTACCCTGAAAGTTTCATTGAATTCTGACGAGTGGATTTCGAGATCCTCTGGACACACATACACACACACACACACATACGAACCTTGCTCGTTTAATAGTATTTGATTTTGAAATTGAAGTTGCAAATATTCGATCACATCGATTTGTGCGATCCGAACTATACGAGATGTGAGTGAAGACTTTGTTACGATGTTAACTGGACGAGAAACTGAGCGATACTAAATAAGATTACGAACAATAGCGGCTTGTCGGTAGCCACGAAGCGTCCAGACAAAGCTGGATAAAAAAAATTGTTTTTCGCTTGGCTAATATTCTAACGTTCGAAGTCAAGGTTGAGTGTGACTGTTTTTTTATTGTTATTTACCGCATCGTCTTGTGCGAGGTGGCCTGTTTCCACGGCGTTGCCAGATTTATTCAATACTAATAATCGTTATGCAAATTACGATTTATGTTCAATTTTTGATTGAAAATTGAACAACCTTCTTCCCATACCCATTCTATTTCTTCAAATTCACTTTCGTCGCTCATATTTTAAAAATTATAATAATAATGAAAAAGTGGGGGGTGGGTGGCTCAGCGGTAGAGCACTGGACTCATAATCCAAGGGTTGTGGGTTCGAATCACACCAAAGGCAGAAATCTTTTTCTGATTTTTAATTAATTAAAAATTTAGAAATTGATTTTCATATACCAGGTGTGATTCCTCACTCGACCATTCACTGTTGGGTTCTAATTAACAGTGCTGTTCCTAAAGTGGCGCTGGGAAACAGTGCCACGCGTTAATCTCGTTTAACGATTTTCCTTCGTGGGATTATGTAATCCGCTTTGGATGCCGGCTAACCACAGTGAAGTGGGGTGTGGATCGGTATATGGTGTTAACTAAAAGAAAATGGGCGCCAGGAGATTGTTTTACCCTCATCCAAATTCAGTCAATTTAGTCACTCAATCTCCAGAATGGATCTAAATTGAGCCCACTAATAAAAAAAAAATAAACTACGTCGCAATCAAAATTTGCTTACCTTCGTTCGACTATTTGTGACTATTAGAGATAGAAAGAAAAGTAATTAATTTTTTTAATATCGGTTTAATAACGTTACTTATACACACTGTCAAGGTCGCATAAAAAGTATAAAAAAAGACAAGGGATCCAAACGATCCCACTAAAGTTTCGCTAATTAAAACAAATTATTCAAATAACTGATTAAATCACGAGTAATAGGGGTGTTACACCGTCCGCGAGAGCTCTCAAGGTCGTTGGTATTGGGCGTAAAATAAAATACCACTCGCCCCTATAAGTCGCTTACAAGTACCAAATAAAAATTAGAGAAAATATCTATAAGTGCTAATTTAAAGACCTATAAGAAAAAAAATTACAAATTGACAAATAATGTCTATGTACCGATATAAAACAACAAAAAAAAAAAGGAAAACTTGCGGTTGTCCAAAGTTAAATGGCGGCAAATTGCGGCCACTAATCCGTCCGGTCAGGTCAGCTCAACCCGGAAATCTGGCTGTCAGCACAACACGAGAAATCTGGATGATAGCCCAACACGAGAAATCTGGTGGAAATCAGCCCAACACGAGAACCCTAAAATAATATATATTAAACCCCTAATCAAATACCCCTCGGCCCAGAAAGAAATTTACATACTATAAAAACATTTAAATAACTCAACATACCCTTTTTTACAGTGAAGGGGAATTCTCGGCAAACTTCCCTGACAGATGCTTCGTATAAGGTGAATCCTCGGATCGTCTAAAGTGGATGATACTACCCCCTGACAAAATGGCGACTATCGTGGCGTGGTTCGGCACAAAATATCAATTCCTCTTCACGAGATTCGGACTAAGGTAACACACCAAATCAAATAGGCACCCTGTACGTCCAACAAATACGGGAATCGCTCGTCTATCCCAATCAACGGTACGAAATAATCTTCGTAAGCACCGGGCGACTCCTCAAAATTTTGTCTAAACCACTTTATACTTATCACCCACAAGAAAGAAAGAAACAAGGCCCGTCCCAAAATTTCATTCGAAATCCTTCTCGAACGAATCTCACCACGCAAGACCAGAAAGAGATTCACCTAATAATCGCCACGGGTCACTGAATACGACTTGTGATGGGACCAATGAAATAACTGGTGACTGGCTAACACAGCCGTACAACACCTTAAAGTCAACAGAACAAATGAACGAACCGACAGTTCGAAACATGACATCGATAAGAATAAAGTAAACAATCAATTTTACGATCTATTTTAATGTTCGAAATACTTTATCTGAAACTAACTAGCTCGTTCAAATGGATATAAATTGAGTCAAAAAAATTGAGGCTATCTTATGTGATATATGGTTCCTAAATAATACAATTCGATCCCTACAGTGGCTCACATCTACAAGGTACGAAAAACTAATTAATGTAGTAAGGTCTTAATGCCGAATTTAAACGTTACAAACTCCCCCCTTCCGTCAAGAAATTTACCTGTAAATTTCTCTACAAGCTTACTAAACCCCTAGAAAACCCAGAAAAAAAAAATCCTTAAACCTAGTAAAACTCCATGAGGAGGTACAGCGGACTAGTCCAATCTCCTGTCGAAGTTTGAGGAGGCATGAGCCGCCCACCGTCCCCGGCAGGTCCTGGCAGGGCGTTTCATTTTCGCTGCTTGATGATGATAGCAGCGCCGTAGAAACCCCTGTGACGACCACCCCGGGGCCTACCGATGACAGCGAATCGGTCCACGCCCAACCAATCAGCGACAAGAAACCGACCGACCGATGGTGGAACAAAAAGAAGCAAGATAAGAAAACTACAAACAAAAAATCTGCCTACCACCTTTAGGCAGTTGTGGGAGGAGGCCCACTTCCTAAAACGGCCGAATGCCGGGTACAAAATGACCATCCTGCCGCCAGTGCGGGAGTGTTCCTGGCTACACCACTGCGGCGGTGTCTTGGTCTCTCCAGCTCAAAGAGGTAAAGGGAGACGTAGTAGCCGTGTACGGTGCGCCTCATTCGACGGAACTATAGTCGGCCTCAGCCCTACCGCCACCGCACACGACCCCCCATGTGAACGCTCCCCCGTCCAGGAGCCTCAGTCCCTAAAACTAAGAGAGACCAACCACCTACGCACCCAATGCAGCCAAGTCCCTCTACTTGACCAAGATGTTATGACAGGATGTCTCCTAAAACTAGTGAAAACCCAAAAAAAAGTAAATAAAATGAGGACAACATCTTCCTCATCTTACAAAACCCAGAACCCTAAATTGCGAAAAGCCAAAAGAAATGAAATGAGGTCTGACACAACAACCAACTCGGCAACCAACAACAATACACTGTTTAAAAGAGATGTGTCCATTTACCAGCAACGAAAGGTAGGAAACATTAATAAACAAGGCACACTCCAAAGGTACAGCGATCTAATCACCAACTATTCACAAGGAACGTCCCAAGGAAGATGCCTTAGACCCTGCACTTGCCTAAATCCATCGAAATCCAACATCATACGTTAACTACCCTCGCGCAAATCAGCGTACAAAAAAAAATCCTCCAAGATACAATCTTTACCAAAAGAAACCCCCTCGAAACGAACACATCAGATCTTATAGAACAGAAAGTAGCCATTCGGGGGCCTCTTACCCCCCCGGTGGTAAAACATCCGGGTGGACCTATTCTAAGCCCGGCCCACAGGGCTAACTTACTCAAACCACTAATAATAGTACACAAAAAATATAATTGTTGATTACCTACCAAACATACTCCAAAACACACAATCCCACGTATATGCCAGTTAGAACAAATAATCGTGCCGCCAGAACGACCACTAAACACCAAAAACCGTAATATCGAGTTTGGTTAGCACAAGAATCCTCAAACGAGATAGCCCCTGGAAACAACAAAACCCAAAACCAGCTAAGCTATATAAATCTCCAAAATTCCAGAAAGCCGTAACACCCATTACTACAATGTCCCAATAAATGGAAGGCTACTAATACACCATTAGTCAAAGCCTAGTGCAGTCAGTGAGCGGTGCCTATAATAACCAAAACTCAACATACCACAATATCAACCAATCACTAAAAATCACTATTCATAACGGCGACGACTACTCATCACAACTAACATCTAACTTGACAAAAATCTATTGGATCAGGTGGCTCAGGTTTCAAATCCTTAGTATTCCAGATGCCCAAACTTTTACCAGATTCATCCCCTAACTCATACGTCCAGGGAGAAATACGCTTTTTAATGTAGAATGGCCCTACAAACTTCGGAGCTAACTTAGCGGAAAAATGCTTAACAGCATCAGATAAAACGTAATTTCTCTTCCAGACCAACTGATTTGGAAAATACTCAACTTGTCGACGTCTCAAATTATACCTATCACAACCCTTGTCATTAGCCTTAATCAACCTACTGCGAATGTCCTCGTACATTTTCCGAAAATGTTCGTTACGACTTAAATTCCCCTCCTGAGTACCATCTTCTACTTCCAATAAACCGTCCGGACGATAATCCTTACCCGAAATTGCCATAGTCCGACCGAAAACAGCGAAGAATGGAGTCAGTTGAGAAACTTCATGCTTAGCAGTCCGGATAGCACAACCAATCTCATCAAGGTGCACATCCCAACTACGATGATCATCAGAAACATACATTCGCAACATAGTTTTAATAGTTTTATTTATCCTCTCCGTAGGATTAGCCCTAGGACAATAATTAGGGGTAAACTTAATTCGACAGTCATACTTATCAGCAAATCGAGTCAACTCTTTACTACGAAACTGGGCACCATTATCGCAAATGATCACCTTAGGAACACCGAATACTAAGAACACCGATTTCTCTAAATATCGCACGATTGAGGAGGTAATTGCTTTACGAAGGGGACATAACAAAGAAAACTTAGTCAAATAGTCTGTAACAACCAAAATAAAACTGTTACCATGTTTGGTGCGGGGCAGTGGTCCAATCAGATCCATAGCCAACATCTCAAAAGGTCGACAAGCCTTCGGATGAGAAATCATCTTGTCAGAAGGTTGTACTTGAGCTGGTTTATTAGCAATACACAAATGACAGTGCTTAACGTACCTAGCAACATCACTACGCATCTTGGGCCAGTAATAACGTTCGGCCAACCTAGAAAAAGTTTTATAAACCCCTGCATGCCCTGCAGTGGGTGGATCATGCGCAGCTGCAATGATGTTTTTGCGATCAGACTTAGGAACAACCAACTTCCAAGAATTCTCCTGAATCTCTAAATTTGGATAACGAGATGGAACGTGTTTCCACAATTTACCCTCAGACACTCTCCAATTACAAAATTTCAAAGGATCATTATTGATATTTTTAATCATTTTCTTAAACCATTTGTCAGACTCACAAATCTCATCAACACAGACATTTACCACAGTAGCATCCACCACTGGAACTGACCTACTTAACATGTCAGGGACCACATTATCCTTCCCTTTTCGGTGTACAATCTGGAATGAATACTGTTGCAAACGTACGGCCCAACGAGCTAAACGACCACTTGGATCCTTGAGACTATTCAACCATAACAAACTATAATGATCTGTGACCAAGGTGAACGTTATTCCTTCTAAATAACCCCTAAGCGTTTCTATAGCCCACAATGCTGCCAAACATTCTCTCTCAGTTGTCGAAAAATTACGCTCTTGTCTCGTCAAAGAACGACTTAAATAACAAATTACTCTGTCACCATCCTCATATGGCTGAGTTAGAACAGCTCCAATACCATAACCTGAAGCATCAGTTTGAACTACAAATGGTTTTGAGTAGTCAGGACAACTTAAAATAGGCGCAGTAACTAGACACTCCTTCACTTTACAAAAAGAATCAACACATTCCTCAGACCATTCAAACTTAACCTTCTTACGCAATAACCTCGTGATCGGTACCATCAACGTTGAAAAATTTGGAACAAAACGCCTATACCAAGAAAAGGTTCCTATAACACGCCTTACCTCAGTGACATTAGTTGGAGTAGGAATTTCCAACATTGCTTTTACCTTATCAGGATCTACATGCAATCCATTACGATCCACCACATAACCTAAGTATTTCATTTGCGGCATACAAAATTGACATTTCTCCAAACTAACCGAAATATTGGCCTCCCGAAGCCTACGGAACACTTCCTCCAAAATTGCTAAATGCTCTTCAAAAGATTGACTGATTACCACCACATCATCAAGGTATACAAACACATGAGGTTCAAGATCGTGACCAAGAACATTGTCTATCAGCCTCTGCCAAGTTGCTGGTGCATTATGCAACCCGAATGGCATCCTCTTAAATTGGAAAAGTCCTCGATTCGGCACAGTAAAAGCGGTGTACTGCTTAGAGGATTCGGCCATTGGCACCTGCCAATACGCAGACTTAACATCTAAACTAGAAAGGTATTTCGCGTCACGCAATTTATCCAAAGTATCCGAAACCATAGGAAGAGGGTAACTATCTCTTACCGTCACAGCGTTAAGCTTACGAAAATCCACACAAAACCGGTAGGCGCCATCCTTCTTTTTAACTAACAAAATAGGTGAGGACCAAGGACTACTAGAAGGTTCTATGACATCAAGGCTCAACATTTCCTCCAATTCCTTATCGATTTGTTGTTGAACGACAGGGTTCACCCTATAATATCGTTGCTTGATTGGAGAACTATCAGTAACAATCACATGCTCAGCTCTATTCGTACACCCTAAAGTACTACCCATGAGAACAAAATTCCTATCAACTAATGCCTTAAGTCTTGATTTTTCCAAAGAAGTTAAAGTTGTTTGGCCACTAACATGTTCTACACTATTTACGGTCACAGGTTCATCCGAAAAATACCACTCTTTCGCTCTTAAATCAGGAATAATGCCCATTTTCCTCCAGAAATCAGCACCAAGTATAAGCAAATGAGGTAACTCAGGAACAACAAGACAATTAACTAATCCTACTTTGCCTCTCAAAACAAACGGTAACTCAACCGTACCTAAAGCCTCACATTTAACCCCATTAGCTACAGTACAAAACAAATCTAAATCCCTCCTAACAGAAATCCCTAAATCTTGCAAAATTTTGAAACCTCTACTACCTAAAAGTGTGCGTGAAGCGCCAGAATCCAATAATCCTAATAAAGGTGTGCCTAAAAGTTCAACGGTCAAATAGGGACGCTCGTCTCCCTTTGCATATTCCAAAACAAAATCTAAAACAGCTTGCAGTTTATTATCGATCGAGACACCCCCTCCAGCGCACCTACCTCGATCACCTAAGGTCGCTGGTTGGCGTTTCCCGACCTAGTCTGAGAACAATTCGGACAATTTCTAATCGTAAACCCTTCTTTATTACACTTAAAACAAACTAATGCCCTTCGCGATTGACAAACTGCTGCCCGGTGTCCTGGCTTCCTACAATTAAAGCAAATCATGGAATTTCCATCCCTAACTCTGGGTTGAGAAGGACCTGAAACATTCACTCGTTGTTCATCCACCAAAGCAACATCTTCATTTATCTGCACATAAGCTAAATCTGGTTCTAAGACTACACTCCTTCTAGATGGAGGCACAAAATTCTCAACAGCCTCTTTGCGAGCTTCTAATTTCCTACCTAACTCCCTTAAACGTGCGATAGAGGCAACTTCCACTAAGGCTAACTGATTCTGATAAAAAGGTGCTATATTCCTCAGTAAAATTTTCAACTTCGTCTCCTCAGTTACACCACAGCTCAATCTATTAAAATATCCCAACATTACCGCTAAATAAATACCCATAGATTCATCTGGACCTTGAGTACGCCTACGAATCTCCTCAAATAATTTTTCGTCATAAGAGGGTGAAAGATACTCCTCCTTTAACAAAGCCACAAACTGATCCCAATCACTAACCTCATTACGATACGCTAAATAAAATTGATAGGCCCGGCCTGCAAACAAATCAATACCTGATTCTAACAAAGTGTCCTTGGTAACATGACGAGCCACTCTCAACTCTTCAACCCTTTCTAAAAATGCACTCAACGACATACCCTTCTTATCTCCTGAAAATACAAGATTCCATTTATTCGGCAGTATCGGCTTAACTGACACAGCTGTAGCAGCTCGGTCTGGGCTCCTAGATCTAGATGCTGGACTTGACGAAGCGACTGGCCCTGAACCGGATTGCTGTTGTTGGATCATGAAACTTAGTTGTGGAGGCTCCCTCATCGCCTTGTCATGTTGCTCTGCCCTATCATGCAATGCACCCAAAATGGTTAACGCCCCACACCGAAGTGGTGGCGCAAGAGTGGAATCTTCCATGCGTGCTATCCTACCTAAGACATGCCCTAATTTAGATTCTAATTTCAGATATTCACCACTACCTGTTGAATCATTAAATTCACCAACCGCCTTACCAAGTTGATGCAATTTTTCATTAACCGCAGCCTGATCTTCCTCTTCTGTGAACGGATAGGTAGGGAAACTAACACTATCGCCCGATTTTTCTAACCTAAAAGCCGTTGACAAAGCAGAACGCAACTCATCTACCGTACCTACCGCGATACCTCTAATCTGAGCTTCATAAATCAGTTCATCTTTAGAAAGTCTACCTAATTGCATTCGGTACGCCATTCTCCCCCAATATAATTAAACAAGTGACCCAATAGAGCTAATCTAATTTCCAAACACAATAAAAAAAGTTAAACTCACTTCAATACCAAAATCAATTCAACACAGTAAAATCAAAACCGGTTTACGTTTTACAAAAAAAAACAATTACCTTTAAATTCAAACTCCAATAAAACAATTGTCAAGAGATAGTAACAAAAAAGTATCAATATTATACGTTCAGTTAAAATTTGTGCCGCAATCAATATATCTACTAAAATTCAATAAATTTTTTTTCAAAACAAATACCTTTATAGAGATAACCGCAAGCCCAATAAGAAAGATTTTAAAAAAAAAACTTTCAATCACTAATGTCACAAATTAAAATTCTGATTTATACAAAGTGCGCAAGAAAAATAATGAACACGAGTCAAGGTAAGCAAAAGTAATTAATTTGCCCCAAAAAAAAATAAATGATGTAAAACAGGCAATGAATAAGCGTCAAAATATGGCTAAGGCAAAATGAGCAAAAACAAATTTATTCCCGCCAAAAAAAAATAATTATGGCCCCACGTTGGGCGCCAAAAATAATGCCACGCGTTAATCTCGTTTAACGATTTTCCTTCGTGGGATTATGTAATCCGCTTTGGATGCCGGCTAACCACAGTGAAGTGGGGTGTGGATCGGTATATGGTGTTAACTAAAAGAAAATGGGCGCCAGGAGATTGTTTTACCCTCATCCAAATTCAGTCAATTTAGTCACTCAATCTCCAGAATGGATCTAAATTGAGCCCACTAATAAAAAAAAAATAAACTACGTCGCAATCAAAATTTGCTTACCTTCGTTCGACTATTTGTGACTATTAGAGATAGAAAGAAAAGTAATTAATTTTTTTAATATCGGTTTAATAACGTTACTTATACACACTGTCAAGGTCGCATAAAAAGTATAAAAAAAGACAAGGGATCCAAACGATCCCACTAAAGTTTCGCTAATTAAAACAAATTATTCAAATAACTGATTAAATCACGAGTAATAGGGGTGTTACACCGTCCGCGAGAGCTCTCAAGGTCGTTGGTATTGGGCGTAAAATAAAATACCACTCGCCCCTATAAGTCGCTTACAAGTACCAAATAAAAATTAGAGAAAATATCTATAAGTGCTAATTTAAAGACCTATAAGAAAAAAAATTACAAATTGACAAATAATGTCTATGTACCGATATAAAACAACAAAAAAAAAAAGGAAAACTTGCGGTTGTCCAAAGTTAAATGGCGGCAAATTGCGGCCACTAATCCGTCCGGTCAGGTCAGCTCAACCCGGAAATCTGGCTGTCAGCACAACACGAGAAATCTGGATGATAGCCCAACACGAGAAATCTGGTGGAAATCAGCCCAACACGAGAACCCTAAAATAATATATATTAAACCCCTAATCAAATACCCCTCGGCCCAGAAAGAAATTTACATACTATAAAAACATTTAAATAACTCAACATACCCTTTTTTACAGTGAAGGGGAATTCTCGGCAAACTTCCCTGACAGATGCTTCGTATAAGGTGAATCCTCGGATCGTCTAAAGTGGATGATACTACCCCCTGACAAAATGGCGACTATCGTGGCGTGGTTCGGCACAAAATATCAATTCCTCTTCACGAGATTCGGACTAAGGTAACACACCAAATCAAATAGGCACCCTGTACGTCCAACAAATACGGGAATCGCTCGTCTATCCCAATCAACGGTACGAAATAATCTTCGTAAGCACCGGGCGACTCCTCAAAATTTTGTCTAAACCACTTTATACTTATCACCCACAAGAAAGAAAGAAACAAGGCCCGTCCCAAAATTTCATTCGAAATCCTTCTCGAACGAATCTCACCACGCAAGACCAGAAAGAGATTCACCTAATAATCGCCACGGGTCACTGAATACGACTTGTGATGGGACCAATGAAATAACTGGTGACTGGCTAACACAGCCGTACAACACCTTAAAGTCAACAGAACAAATGAACGAACCGACAGTTCGAAACATGACATCGATAAGAATAAAGTAAACAATCAATTTTACTATCTATTTTAATGTTCGAAATACTTTATCTGAAACTAACTAGCTCGTTCAAATGGATATAAATTGAGTCAAAAAAATTGAGGCTATCTTATGTGATATATGGTTCCTAAATAATACAATTCGATCCCTACAGTGGCTCACATCTACAAGGTACGAAAAACTAATTAATGTAGTAAGGTCTTAATGCCGAATTTAAACGTTACAACAGTAACAAAACCTACACAGAACACGAGGCTAATGGCCATAGTAGTCGATGCCGTTGACACAGAAGTAAAAAAAAAAAAAAAAAAAAATAATGAAAAAGTAACACTCAAAAACCAAACTTATTGACATAACAATATTTTAAGTGACAGCAGAAAAAGCCACGTTCATACTTATTATGCATCCTACCATCTACCTAGCAACCATAACATCTTGATATGATGAATCGAAATTTTGAATATGACAAAAATGGATAATTTAATAGTTTATTATTGCCCAATCGTACAAAAAACGTTATAAATAATTAGAGTCGTCGCTTCGCTCCTCCTCCAAACAATTGTCTTCCATCGGTAAAACGCCCTTACCGTTCTCCAAACTTAATATACTATTACAGTTGTTTTTACTTCTCGTGTAATTCTATTATATTCCTTGTGTGGGGAACTTTTTTCATGATTGTTTCGTCTATTTCATCTCCTCCTTTTACCTCCTCATCCCACCATCTGATTCTTCGTGTCTAGTGATTGATTCCACAATTTTTTTTAATGCTTTTTCCATTATTCTTTCTACTTATCTACTTTCTTTAATTCTTCAGTTTCCCTTTTGCACTTTTCTTGAATATTTTGTCTCATTAATTTATTTTATAACATTTCTAGCGATTTTATCTTTTAATATTGCTGGAATCATGCCAAGTTGTGTTGATAATTCCTGTCCTTTTTTTAATTTTTAATGCTTTGCTTAAGATTTTTTTATATATTACTTTAATGGTAATTCTCTAACGAATATGTTAAATTTTAAAGGACGTTAAAAAAATAACATGTGGTGAAATATAAAAGTTATTCTGTACGTCTCGCGGTAAATATTTAATGGATGTTATTATCCAGTAGTTCAAATAACCCAATTCTACCCATTCTGTAATATTTTCAACGTCAAAAAATAACTAAAAGGTGTTAAAAATGTCCGTTAAATTCACAATTTTAACATGTACCTCTTTGGACACGTTTAAATTAAGCCAGCTAGTGTAGTGAAGTGTAAGTTCTAGAAAACATGGTGTTAGATGGTCTAAAATACATTTTTTAATTGAAGATTTAAAGGACAATCGGCAAAAAATATAAATATGATATATAAAAAATGTTTTCTTTAATTTATAGCTGATTTAGACGTATCCAGTAGCTGTCGACAGTCTCACTGTCCGTCAGCGCTGTCGAGTAGTTGGCTCCATGTAAACACTTTTTTGTGACAGTACAGCGCTGTCCGTCAGCGCTGTCTCGAATAGAAAGTCCGTCTATTTTTGACGACAGTAGTCCTCACCCGCGTCCCCCCAAACACCCGAATCAGTCCATGGCTCATCTTTATAGAGTGAACAGTGGCGGCGTTTAAAAATTGACCCGAAAATGAAGCGAATTAGAAACGTTGAACTTGGTTCAACTTTATAGAGAACACGAATGTTTATGGAATCTGCGTTGTAATGCGTATAAAAACAAACAGCACATTTTCTGACGTACGTCGTAACGCCAACCTGTACTCAGAGGGAACTTATTCTTACATATTCTTTTTTTATTTAATAATTCTTCCTCCAACATATTTGGAAGCTCCTGTAATAAGAGCGAGGGCATTATCTTAACAGATTTCCTTTTAAAGAACCCCACATTCATTTTCGTACGCACCTGATCATAAGCACACATTCACGACAAACTGGACTCGTGTAAACGACCAGTTCCAGCAGTGGGCGTGTCCTAGCAAGCGTGACAGTGACACTGTCGACAGCTATTGGATACGTCTAAATCAGCTTTAAGTTTAATTTTTTGTGCCATCAATAATTTGAGGTAAAGGAGAGGTCAGCAATCAGTGGCGGATACATATGGGGGGCGCCCCCTCCCCCTTGGCGCATAGAATTCATCATTTAAGGAAGAGAACCACAATTCTAACTATTTTATATCTTAAGATAAGATAATAATAATAATAATAATAATAAACGTCTTTATTATTTTCAGTACAATGTATACAATCTACACAATACAATAAAACAAAATTATCTATATAAACTGAAAATAAAAGGCGAAGTTCAATTTTTAAGGTGAAGACACCTCTAATTGTTCTTCCACTCAACCTTATGGGTATCGCCAAATACCTTACAATACTAAAGAAAATGTATCCCTTGTTCTTATCAATGTTAATCATATATACTTTTGTGAAACTTATCGTTGATGATCAAGTAAAAATCTCTTATAAGCCACCTTAAATCTTTGAAAACTGTAACTTTTATATATGGAGGGAAAAATTGAGCATATTTGGTATGAATAACTACGTCTGAAGAATTCAAGTCTAAAACGCGGTGGAGAAAGAATACCTTTATGCCGGACATTTATATTGTGTACGTCAGTGCGATATATTATCTTTTTGTGTAGATATGACGGTGTTTTGTTAGTAATTATTTTATAAAACAGAACTGCTGCATGCAGAGTCCTTTTATTGGCCATGTTTAACCAGCAATTTTCACGAATTTTATGTGATATGTGTTCTCTTCTACGAATACCGAATATTAGGCGTAAACAAGAATTTTGTACTTTTTGGATTTTCTGTCGATATATGGCGGATAAAAATGGCCCATAGAGTATATCGGAGTAGTTAAAAATTGACAATATTAAAGTTTCACACAAAGTGGATTTTACACGTATTGGGAGATATTGTCTATTAGCATATAACAGATGGCATTGTCTTGTGAATGTGTACAATCACTTTAAATAAAACTTTCTTAAACTTTGCATGTGACTTGATTATTTTTATTACGATAAAAGTAAAGGTAGCTCAAGATATCTTTAGCGCCCCCTCCTTGAGTTTTTTCTGTATCCGCCACTGTCAGCAATCCGTTTGAATTTAAAATACCAGAAAAACTTTTTTAAAGTGTCAAATTGTTTAAGTTCGGTTACTAATTCTAGGTTCTTGGTTTTTGAAATTTCCAGAGTAGCCATTTTCGGCTCCAACAAAATTTTATGAGATTCTAAATAACTAATTAGAATCTCTCTTTGAATTCTGCTCATTCTGCATGAACAGCTTTTTACAGAATCCATTTTTTTCACTTGATTTCTTGAATTTGTTTAGCACGATGTAATGAAGTTATTTTTCACAAACTAAATAATTTGAATAATTTCGGGATTAAATGAAAATTTATTTAAAATTAAATAAAACGTTCGATTTATATTTGGCTCACCGTATACATATTGTTGAATCTTTTACGGGCTAAACGCCGTTCGAAGATAGTATTGCGCGCGCCGTAAATTAAGTCGCTTTGGAAGGGATTTTGCGATTTTGCGATTTTGAAAAATAAGAATTGATTCACTGACAAAAATCCGAAATTTTCAATCGAACGATAACTAGCCGTTTTGATTAATTAATTAATTTCCGAAATTAGCAGTAGGGTAAAAGTAGAGTCGCCGTTTGTTTCCGAAATTTTAATAAAAGCTGAGGTACAACTTTAATTTTCCGTAATTTTCCGTAGTTTTCGTATTTAATTATAGCCGTATTTGACGTGATATTAGAATCGTCGTATTTTGTTTTGAAAACGCGTTTAATTTTGGTAACGTTTTAAGACAGCGAAGCGAACTATTTATTTACGTTTGGTTTTTCTGATATTTTTTTTATCCGGTTTATCAATTAGGAATTCGAGAACAGTCTGTTCAATTTCGGAGATTCGTTATTGTTTTATTTTAGAAGAGTTATTTAGAATTTTTATTCCGATTTTAGTTTTATTTTATTAATTTGTTTTTCCGGAAAATAAATTGAACGCGATTCATTTAATTTTGATTCTTTTCGTGTCCGAATTTTGGGAAAACCATTTAGAATTTTTATTCCGATTTCGTTTTATTTTATTAATTTGTTTTTCCGAAAAATTAATTGAACGGGATTCACTTAATTTGTATTTCTTTTCGTGGCCGAATTTTAGGAGAGTTATTTAAGTTCTCAGTTTAGAATTTTACTTACGATTTAATTTATAATTTTGTTAATAATCTTTTCCGAAAAATTAACCGAAAGTAATTCATTCATTTATGGTTTTCTTGAGTTAGTTTGCTTTTGATTAAATCTCAATTTAGCTTTTATTTTTTTTTCACGTCCGCAATTAAATCCTTATTATAATACTAACCACTTAGGGCACCGTTTATTAGTTTGCGCCGCTTTTGGGATCAGATCTTGGCCTTGTTGGTTGCTTAGGCATTGCCGTTATCCAATATCTCCCCAATTGCAAAGTTAGGGCACCGTTTATTAGTTTGCGCCGCTTTCGGGATCAGATCTTGGCCTTGTTGGTTGCTTAGGCATTGCCGTTGTCCAATATCTCCCCGATTGCGAAGTTAGGGCACCGTTTATTAGTTTGCGCCGCTTTTGGGATCAGATCTTGGCCTTGTTGGTTGCTTAGGCATTGCCGTTGTCCAATATCTCCCCAATTGCAAAGTTAGGGCACCGTTTATTAGTTTGCGCCGCTTTCGGGATCAGATCTTGGCCTTGTTGGTTGCTTAGGCATTGCCGTTGTCCAATATCTCCCCGATTGCGAAGTTAGGGTACCGTTTATTAGTTTGCGCCGCTTTTGGGATCAGATCTTGGCCTTGTTGGTTGCTTAGGCATTGCCGTTGTCCAATATCTCCCCAATTGCAAAGTTAGGGCACCGTTTATTAGTTTGCGCCGCTTTCGGGATCAGATCTTGGCCTTGTTGGTTGCTTAGGCATTGCCGTTGTCCAATATCTCCCCGATTGCGAAGTTAGGGTACCGTTTATTAGTTTGCGCCGCTTTTGGGATCAGATCTTGGCCTTGTTGGTTGCTTAGGCATTGCCGTTGTCCAATATCTCCCAAATTGCAAAGTTAGGGCACCGTTTATTAGTTTGCGCCGCTTTCGGGATCAGATCTTGGCCTTGTTGGTTGCTTAGGCATTGCCGTTGTCCAATATCTCCCCGATTGCGAAGTTAGGGCACCGTTTATTAGTTTGCGCCGCTTTTGGGATCAGATCTTGGCCTTGTTGGTTGCTTAGGCATTGCCGTTGTCCAATATCTCCCCAATTGCAAAGTTAGGGCACCGTTTATTAGTTTGCGCCGCTTTCGGGATCAGATCTTGGCCTTGTTGGTTGCTTAGGCATTGCCGTTGTCCAATATCTCCCCGATTGCGAAGTTAGGGTACCGTTTATTAGTTTGCGCCGCTTTTGGGATCAGATCTTGGCCTTGTTGGTTGCTTAGGCATTGCCGTTGTCCAATATCTCCCCAATTGCAAAGTTAGGGCACCGTTTATTAGTTTGCGCCGCTTTCGGGATCAGATCTTGGCCTTGTTGGTTGCTTAGGCATTGCCGTTGTCCAATATCTCCCCGATTGCGAAGTTAGGGTACCGTTTATTAGTTTGCGCCGCTTTTGGGATCAGATCTTGGCCTTGTTGGTTGCTTAGGCATTGCCGTTGTCCAATATCTCCCAAATTGCAAAGTTAGGGCACCGTTTATTAGTTTGCGCCGCTTTCGGGATCAGATCTTGGCCTTGTTGGTTGCTTAGGCATTGCCGTTGTCCAATATCTCCCCGATTGCGAAGTTAGGGCACCGTTTATTAGTTTGCGCCGCTTTTGGGATCAGATCTTGGCCTTGTTGGTTGCTTAGGCATTGCCGTTGTCCAATATCTCCCCAATTGCAAAGTTAGGGCACCGTTTATTAGTTTGCGCCGCTTTCGGGATCAGATCTTGGCCTTGTTGGTTGCTTAGGCATTGCCGTTGTCCAATATCTCCCCGATTGCGAAGTTAGGGCACCGTTTATTAGTTTGCGCTGCTTTTGGGATCAGATCTTGCCCTTGTTGGTTGCTTAGGCATTGCCGTTGTCCAATATCTCCCCAATTGCAAAGTTAGGGCACCGTTTATTAGTTTGCGCCGCTTTCGGGATCAGATCTTGGCCTTGTTGGTTGCTTAGGCATTGCCGTTGTCCAATATCTCCCCGATTGCGAAGTTAGGGTACCGTTTATTAGTTTGCGCCGCTTTTGGGATCAGATCTTGGCCTTGTTGGTTGCTTAGGCATTGCCGTTGTCCAATATCTCCCCAATTGCAAAGTTAGGGCACCGTTTATTAGTTTGCGCCGCTTTCGGGATCAGATCTTGGCCTTGTTGGTTGCTTAGGCATTGCCGTTGTCCAATATCTCCCCGATTGCGAAGTTAGGGCACCGTTTATTAGTTTGCGCCGCTTTTGGGATCAGATCTTGGCCTTGTTGGTTGCTTAGGCATTGCCGTTGTCCAATATCTCCCCAATTGCAAAGTTAGGGCACCGTTTATTAGTTTGCGCCGCTTTCGGGATCAGATCTTGGCCTTGTTGGTTGCTTAGGCATTGCCGTTGTCCAATATCTCCCCGATTGCGAAGTTAGGGCACCGTTTATTAGTTTGCGCCGCTTTTGGGATCAGATCTTGGCCTTGTTGGTTGCTTAGACATTGCCGTTGTCCAATATCTCCCCAATTGCAAAGTTAGGGCACCGTTTATTAGTTTGCGCCGCTTTCGGGATCAGATCTTGGCCTTGTTGGTTGCTTAGGCATTGCCGTTGTCCAATATCTCCCCGATTGCGAAGTTAGGGCACCGTTTATTAGTTTGCGCTGCTTTTGGGATCAGATCTTGGCCTTGTTGGTTGCTTAGGCATTGCCGTTGTCCAATATCTCCCCAATTGCAAAGTTAGGGCACCGTTTATTAGTTTGCGCCGCTTTCGGGATCAGATCTTGGCCTTGATGGTTGCTTAGGCATTGCCGTTGTCCAATATCTCCCCGATTGCGAAGTTAGGGTACCGTTTATTAGTTTGCGCCGCTTTTGGGATCAGATTTTGGCCTTGTTGGTTGCTTAGGCATTGCCGTTGTCCAATATCTCCCCAATTGCAAAGTTAGGGCACCGTTTATTAGTTTGCGCCGCTTTCGGGATCAGATCTTGGCCTTGTTGGTTGCTTAGGCATTGCCGTTGTCCAATATCTCTCCGATTGCGAAGTTAGGGCACCGTTTATTAGTTTGCGCCGCTTTTGGGATCAGATCTTGGCCTTGTTGGTTGCTTAGGCATTGCCGTTGTCCAATATCTCCCCAATTGCAAAGTTAGGGCACCGTTTATTAGTTTGCGCCGCTTTCGGGATCAGATCTTGGCCTTGTTGGTTGCTTAGGCATTGCCGTTGTCCAATATCTCCCCGATTGCGAAGTTAGGGCACCGTTTATTAGTTTGCGCTGCTTTTGGGATCAGATCTTGGCCTTGTTGGTTGCTTAGGCATTGCCGTTGTCCAATATCTCCCCAATTGCAAAGTTAGGGCACCGTTTATTAGTTTGCGCCGCTTTCGGGATCAGATCTTGGCCTTGTTGGTTGCTTAGGCATTGCCGTTGTCCAATATCTCCCCGATTGCGAAGTTAGGGCACCGTTTATTAGTTTGCGCTGCTTTTGGGATCAGATCTTGGCCTTGTTGGTTGCTTAGGCATTGCCGTTGTCCAATATCTCCCCAATTGCAAAGTTAGGGCACCGTTTATTAGTTTGCGCCGCTTTCGGGATCAGATCTTGGCCTTGTTGGTTGCTTAGGCATTGCCGTTGTCCAATATCTCCCCGATTGCGAAGTTAGGGCACCGTTTATTAGTTTGCGCCGCTTTTGGGATCAGATCTTGGCCTTGTTGGTTGCTTAGGCATTGCCGTTGTCCAATATCTCCCCAATTGCAAAGTTAGGGCACCGTTTATTAGTTTGCGCCGCTTTCGGGATCAGATCTTGGCCTTGTTGGTTGCTTAGGCATTGCCGTTGTCCAATATCTCCCCGATTGCGAAGTTAGGGCACCGTTTATTAGTTTGCGCTGCTTTTGGGATCAGATCTTGGCCTTGTTGGTTGCTTAGGCATTGCCGTTGTCCAATATCTCCCCAATTGCAAAGTTAGGGCACCGTTTATTAGTTTGCGCCGCTTTCGGGATCAGATCTTGGCCTTGTTGGTTGCTTAGGCATTGCCGTTGTCCAATATCTCCCCGATTGCGAAGTTAGGGCACCGTTTATTAGTTTGCGCTGCTTTTGGGATCAGATCTTGGCCTTGTTGGTTGCTTAGGCATTGCCGTTGTCCAATATCTCCCCAATTGCAAAGTTAGGGCACCGTTTATTAGTTTGCGCCGCTTTCGGGATCAGATCTTGGCCTTGTTGGTTGCTTAGGCATTGCCGTTGTCCAATATCTCCCCGATTGCGAAGTTAGGGTACCATTTATTAGTTTGCGCCGCTTTTGGGATCAGATTTTGGCCTTGTTGGTTGCTTAGGCATTGCCGTTGTCCAATATCTCCCCAATTGCAAAGTTAGGGCACCGTTTATTAGTTTGCGCCGCTTTCGGGATCAGATCTTGGCCTTGTTGGTTGCTTAGGCATTGCCGTTGTCCAATATCTCTCCGATTGCGAAGTTAGGGCACCGTTTATTAGTTTGCGCCGCTTTTGGGATCAGATCTTGGCCTTGTTGGTTGCTTAGGCATTGCCGTTGTCCAATATCTCCCCAATTGCAAAGTTAGGGCACCGTTTATTAGTTTGCGCCGCTTTCGGGATCAGATCTTGGCCTTGTTGGTTGCTTAGGCATTGCCGTTGTCCAATATCTCCCCGATTGCGAAGTTAGGGCACCGTTTATTAGTTTGCGCTGCTTTTGGGATCAGATCTTGGCCTTGTTGGTTGCTTAGGCATTGCCGTTGTCCAATATCTCCCCAATTGCAAAGTTAGGGCACCGTTTATTAGTTTGCGCCGCTTTCGGGATCAGATCTTGGCCTTGTTGGTTGCTTAGGCATTGCCGTTGTCCAATATCTCCCCGATTGCGAAGTTAGGGCACCGTTTATTAGTTTGCGCCGCTTTTGGGATCAGATCTTGGCCTTGTTGGTTGCTTAGACATTGCCGTTGTCCAATATCTCCCCAATTGCAAAGTTAGGGCACCGTTTATTAGTTTGCGCCGCTTTCGGGATCAGATCTTGGCCTTGTTGGTTGCTTAGGCATTGCCGTTGTCCAATATCTCCCCGATTGCGAAGTTAGGGCACCGTTTATTAGTTTGCGCTGCTTTTGGGATCAGATCTTGGCCTTGTTGGTTGCTTAGGCATTGCCGTTGTCCAATATCTCCCCAATTGCAAAGTTAGGGCACCGTTTATTAGTTTGCGCCGCTTTCGGGATCAGATCTTGGCCTTGTTGGTTGCTTAGGCATTGCCGTTGTCCAATATCTCCCCGATTGCGAAGTTAGGGTACCGTTTATTAGTTTGCGCCGCTTTTGGGATCAGATTTTGGCCTTGTTGGTTGCTTAGGCATTGCCGTTGTCCAATATCTCCCCAATTGCAAAGTTAGGGCACCGTTTATTAGTTTGCGCCGCTTTCGGGATCAGATCTTGGCCTTGTTGGTTGCTTAGGCATTGCCGTTGTCCAATATCTCTCCGATTGCGAAGTTAGGGCACCGTTTATTAGTTTGCGCCGCTTTTGGGATCAGATCTTGGCCTTGTTGGTTGCTTAGGCATTGCCGTTGTCCAATATCTCCCCAATTGCAAAGTTAGGGCACCGTTTATTAGTTTGCGCCGCTTTCGGGATCAGATCTTGGCCTTGTTGGTTGCTTAGGCATTGCCGTTGTCCAATATCTCCCCGATTGCGAAGTTAGGGCACCGTTTATTAGTTTGCGCTGCTTTTGGGATCAGATCTTGGCCTTGTTGGTTGCTTAGGCATTGCCGTTGTCCAATATCTCCCCAATTGCAAAGTTAGGGCACCGTTTATTAGTTTGCGCCGCTTTCGGGATCAGATCTTGGCCTTGTTGGTTGCTTAGGCATTGCCGTTGTCCAATATCTCCCCGATTGCGAAGTTAGGGCACCGTTTATTAGTTTGCGCTGCTTTTGGGATCAGATCTTGGCCTTGTTGGTTGCTTAGGCATTGCCGTTGTCCAATATCTCCCCGATTGCGAAGTTAGGGCACCGTTTATTAGTTTGCGCTGCTTTTGGGATCAGATCTTGGCCTTGTTGGTTGCTTAGGCATTGCCGTTGTCCAATATCTCCCCGATTGCGAAGTTAGGGCACCGTTTATTAGTTTGCGCCGCTTTCGGGATCAGATCTTGGCCTTGTTGGTTGCTTAGGCATTGCCGTTGTCCAATATCTCCCCGATTGCGAAGTTAGGGCACCGTTTATTAGTTTGCGCTGCTTTTGGGATCAGATCTTGGCCTTGTTGGTTGCTTAGGCATTGCCGTTGTCCAATATCTCCCCGATTGCGAAGTTAGGGCACCGTTTATTAGTTTGCGCCGCTTTTGGGATCAGATCTTGGCCTTGTTGGTTGCTTAGGCATTGCCGTTGTCCAATATCTCCCCAATTGCAAAGTTAGGGCACCGTTTATTAGTTTGCGCCGCTTTCGGGATCAGATCTTGGCCTTGTTGGTTGCTTAGGCATTGCCGTTGTCCAATATCTCCCCGATTGCGAAGTTAGGGCACCGTTTATTAGTTTGCGCTGCTTTTGGGATCAGATCTTGGCCTTGTTGGTTGCTTAGGCATTGCCGTTGTCCAATATCTCCCCAATTGCAAAGTTAGGGCACCGTTTATTAGTTTGCGCCGCTTTCGGGATCAGATCTTGGCCTTGTTGGTTGCTTAGGCATTGCCGTTGTCCAATATCTCCCCGATTGCGAAGTTAGGGCACCGTTTATTAGTTTGCGCTGCTTTTGGGATCAGATCTTGGCCTTGTTGGTTGCTTAGGCATTGCCGTTGTCCAATATCTCCCCAATTGCAAAGTTAGGGCACCGTTTATTAGTTTGCGCCGCTTTCGGGATCAGATCTTGGCCTTGTTGGTTGCTTAGGCATTGCCGTTGTCCAATATCTCCCCGATTGCGAAGTTAGGGCACCGTTTATTAGTTTGCGCCGCTTTTGGGATCAGATCTTGGCCTTGTTGGTTGCTTAGGCATTGCCGTTGTCCAATATCTCCCCAATTGCAAAGTTAGGGCACCGTTTATTAGTTTGCGCCGCTTTCGGGATCAGATCTTGGCCTTGTTGGTTGCTTAGGCATTGCCGTTGTCCAATATCTCCCCGATTGCGAAGTTAGGGCACCGTTTATTAGTTTGCGCTGCTTTTGGGATCAGATCTTGGCCTTGTTGGTTGCTTAGGCATTGCCGTTGTCCAATATCTCCCCAATTGCAAAGTTAGGGCACCGTTTATTAGTTTGCGCCGCTTTCGGGATCAGATCTTGGCCTTGTTGGTTGCTTAGGCATTGCCGTTGTCCAATATCTCCCCGATTGCGAAGTTAGGGCACCGTTTATTAGTTTGCGCTGCTTTTGGGATCAGATCTTGGCCTTGTTGGTTGCTTAGGCATTGCCGTTGTCCAATATCTCCCCAATTGCAAAGTTAGGGCACCGTTTATTAGTTTGCGCCGCTTTCGGGATCAGATCTTGGCCTTGTTGGTTGCTTAGGCATTGCCGTTGTCCAATATCTCCCCGATTGCGAAGTTAGGGCACCGTTTATTAGTTTGCGCCGCTTTTGGGATCAGATCTTGGCCTTGTTGGTTGCTTAGGCATTGCCGTTGTCCAATATCTCCCCAATTGCAAAGTTAGGGCACCGTTTATTAGTTTGCGCCGCTTTCGGGATCAGATCTTGGCCTTGTTGGTTGCTTAGGCATTGCCGTTGTCCAATATCTCCCCGATTGCGAAGTTAGGGCACCGTTTATTAGTTTGCGCTGCTTTTGGGATCAGATCTTGGCCTTGTTGGTTGCTTAGGCATTGCCGTTGTCCAATATCTCCCCAATTGCAAAGTTAGGGCACCGTTTATTAGTTTGCGCCGCTTTCGGGATCAGATCTTGGCCTTGTTGGTTGCTTAGGCATTGCCGTTGTCCAATATCTCCCCGATTGCGAAGTTAGGGCACCGTTTATTAGTTTGCGCCGCTTTTGGGATCAGATCTTGGCCTTGTTGGTTGCTTAGGCATTGCCGTTGTCCAATATCTCCCCAATTGCAAAGTTAGGGCACCGTTTATTAGTTTGCGCCGCTTTCGGGATCAGATCTTGGCCTTGTTGGTTGCTTAGGCATTGCCGTTGTCCAATATCTCCCCGATTGCGAAGTTAGGGCACCGTTTATTAGTTTGCGCTGCTTTTGGGATCAGATCTTGGCCTTGTTGGTTGCTTAGGCATTGCCGTTGTCCAATATCTCCCCAATTGCAAAGTTAGGGCACCGTTTATTAGTTTGCGCCGCTTTCGGGATCAGATCTTGGCCTTGTTGGTTGCTTAGGCATTGCCGTTGTCCAATATCTCCCCGATTGCGAAGTTAGGGCACCGTTTATTAGTTTGCGCTGCTTTTGGGATCAGATCTTGGCCTTGTTGGTTGCTTAGGCATTGCCGTTGTCCAATATCTCCCCAATTGCAAAGTTAGGGCACCGTTTATTAGTTTGCGCCGCTTTCGGGATCAGATCTTGGCCTTGTTGGTTGCTTAGGCATTGCCGTTGTCCAATATCTCCCCGATTGCGAAGTTAGGGCACCGTTTATTAGTTTGCGCCGCTTTTGGGATCAGATCTTGGCCTTGTTGGTTGCTTAGGCATTGCCGTTGTCCAATATCTCCCCAATTGCAAAGTTAGGGCACCGTTTATTAGTTTGCGCCGCTTTCGGGATCAGATCTTGGCCTTGTTGGTTGCTTAGGCATTGCCGTTGTCCAATATCTCCCCGATTGCGAAGTTAGGGCACCGTTTATTAGTTTGCGCTGCTTTTGGGATCAGATCTTGGCCTTGTTGGTTGCTTAGGCATTGCCGTTGTCCAATATCTCCCCAATTGCAAAGTTAGGGCACCGTTTATTAGTTTGCGCCGCTTTCGGGATCAGATCTTGGCCTTGTTGGTTGCTTAGGCATTGCCGTTGTCCAATATCTCCCCGATTGCGAAGTTAGGGCACCGTTTATTAGTTTGCGCTGCTTTTGGGATCAGATCTTGGCCTTGTTGGTTGCTTAGGCATTGCCGTTGTCCAATATCTCCCCAATTGCAAAGTTAGGGCACCGTTTATTAGTTTGCGCCGCTTTCGGGATCAGATCTTGGCCTTGTTGGTTGCTTAGGCATTGCCGTTGTCCAATATCTCCCCGATTGCGAAGTTAGGGCACCGTTTATTAGTTTGCGCCGCTTTTGGGATCAGATCTTGGCCTTGTTGGTTGCTTAGGCATTGCCGTTGTCCAATATCTCCCCAATTGCAAAGTTAGGGCACCGTTTATTAGTTTGCGCCGCTTTCGGGATCAGATCTTGGCCTTGTTGGTTGCTTAGGCATTGCCGTTGTCCAATATCTCCCCGATTGCGAAGTTAGGGCACCGTTTATTAGTTTGCGCTGCTTTTGGGATCAGATCTTGGCCTTGTTGGTTGCTTAGGCATTGCCGTTGTCCAATATCTCCCCAATTGCAAAGTTAGGGCACCGTTTATTAGTTTGCGCCGCTTTCGGGATCAGATCTTGGCCTTGTTGGTTGCTTAGGCATTGCCGTTGTCCAATATCTCCCCGATTGCGAAGTTAGGGCACCGTTTATTAGTTTGCGCTGCTTTTGGGATCAGATCTTGGCCTTGTTGGTTGCTTAGGCATTTCCGTTGTCCAATATCTCCCCAATTGCAAAGTTAGGGCACCGTTTATTAGTTTGCGCCGCTTTCGGGATCAGATCTTGGCCTTGTTGGTTGCTTAGGCATTGCCGTTGTCCAATATCTCCCCGATTGCGAAGTTAGGGCACCGTTTATTAGTTTGCGCTGCTTTTGGGATCAGATCTTGGCCTTGTTGGTTGCTTAGGCATTTCCGTTGTCCAATATCTCCCCAATTGCAAAGTTAGGGCACCGTTTATTAGTTTGCGCCGCTTTTGGGATCAGATCTTGGCCTTGTTGGTTGCTTAGGCATTGCCGTTGTCCAATATCTCCCCAATTGCAAAGTTAGGGCACCGTTTATTAGTTTGCGCCGCTTTCGGGATCAGATCTTGGCCTTGTTGGTTGCTTAGGCATTTCCGTTGTCCAATATCTCCCCAATTGCAAAGTTAGGGCACCGTTTATTAGTTTGCGCTGCTTTTGGGATCAGATCTTGGCCTTGTTGGTTGCTTAGGCATTGCCGTTGTCCAATATCTCCCCAATTGCAAAGTTAGGGCACCGTTTATTAGTTTGCGCCGCTTTCGGGATCAGATCTTGGCCTTGTTGGTTGCTTAGGCATTGCCGTTGTCCAATATCTCCCCGATTGCGAAGTTAGGGCACCGTTTATTAGTTTGCGCTGCTTTTGGGATCAGATCTTGGCCTTGTTGGTTGCTTAGGCATTGCCGTTGTCCAATATCTCCCCAATTGCAAAGTTAGGGCACCGTTTATTAGTTTGCGCCGCTTTCGGGATCAGATCTTGGCCTTGTTGGTTGCTTAGGCATTTCCGTTGTCCAATATCTCCCCAATTGCAAAGTTAGGGCACCGTTTATTAGTTTGCGCTGCTTTTGGGATCAGATCTTGGCCTTGTTGGTTGCTTAGGCATTGCCGTTGTCCAATATCTCCCCAATTGCAAAGTTAGGGCACCGTTTATTAGTTTGCGCCGCTTTCGGGATCAGATCTTGGCCTTGTTGGTTGCTTAGGCATTGCCGTTGTCCAATATCTCCCCGATTGCGAAGTTAGGGCACCGTTTATTAGTTTGCGCTGCTTTTGGGATCAGATCTTGGCCTTGTTGGTTGCTTAGGCATTGCCGTTGTCCAATATCTCCCCAATTGCAAAGTTAGGGCACCGTTTATTAGTTTGCGCCGCTTTTGGGATCAGATCTTGGCCTTGTTGGTTGCTTAGGCATTGCCGTTGTCCAATATCTCCCCAATTGCAAGTATAGGTCGACGCGTTACTCGGAATTCTGGGATTAGATCTTGGCCTTGTTGGTTGCTTCGGCATTGCCGTTGTCCAATATCAGCTCCCCATCCCCGCGATCTGATATTACCCTGTTTATTTTAGTAAAATAAGAAAGCTAACTAACTCATCCGAATTAAATTAAATAATTTAATAGTATTAATTAACACTTCCGGTTAATTAGGATTATTTAGTTTATCAGTCAGTTTCCCGAATAATAGTATTAAGTAACTCTCCTGAGTAATTATTGGAATTAATAGAATTAATTAACGCTGCCGGTTAACTTCAAATACCTACGAGGGGTTAATAACATTTATGCGGATTAAATTAATCATTTAATTTATTTAATAACTCTTCCGGTGTATTTCAAAATTTAAATAAATTTCAATAAAGTCTGATTGAGTCACTCCGTCATTACGGTATTTAATAGAGCCGAATCGAACGTTTTCTTTTAAAGAATTATTATTTCGTTCAGGGTTAAAGTGGGTGGGCTTTGAAATAAAACAAATTTTTATATTGTAACGTAGCTAAAAACAATATAAGTGTCACGTTTATTTCCTGGTTTATATTCACCAACCTTACCTCTTTTCAGGGATATTAAAGGTATATAATAAAGTAAAAATAATTAAGTCTGAAGTCAACTAGACCCCTGGAGAATACCGTATCTCCATCTGAAGTTACCTGTGCCCCTAAGAGGCCGTTTCTAAGGGTTGTGGAGCATACCACATAAAAAAACTGGCGCTCGAGCAATCTCCGTACTAAAGCGTCATCTTGTAAGGCAATATTTTTTCTTAGTGGCAAGAAAAAGCCTTACAACATAACCTCATTTATTCTTCTTTTTTTGTACTATAAACAATAGTAGACCTACTTTTTAACGTATCGGGTTAAAATCATTCGAACTTAGCGGACCCTTATTTACAAGATTTACGGAATGGCTATTTGGGTTAAAATGTCAAAAAGTAACGGATGGATAAAATTTAACATATTCGTTAGAGAAAATTACCACTATAATCCTTTAAGCCCTTTACTATCTTTTTAATTTTTTTCTTTGACTCTTACCCATTCTTTATTTGCACTTTTAATTCAAATAAACATAAAATTTACAAGAAACGAAATACTTTATTGTGTTTATTTACAAATTATAATTATAACATATGCCTACATTTTACATACGCTGGTGCGCTGATTCCAAATAAAAAAGTTTAAATCGTGTTTTATCAAAAATCTACAGAATATACCATTTTTTTTATTAAAAATATGCCGCACCGCACCAAAATCTACAAGAAACGAATTTTACAATTTTCTAAATACTCTTAATATTTATTGTCTTGCTGAAGCTGCTTTAAGGGCGCGGTCTTCCTGTGTATAAAATCCTATGCTGCAGACCAAAAGTTAAATCGACTGATTTCCGAATATAATGGGATTTAAAATATAATTTTCAGACAAATTAAAGATAAAGGTCTAACTTAGGTAGTCTTACTATTCTAAATCGATAAATTTATTATTTTCTATGGAAACGACAGCTTCAAAATCATCCAATTTTTTTAACCTTAAAAGTGGCATTTAACAATCTATATATCCTCGATTCTGAAAAAATAAGAAAAATAAACATTAACTTGACCTAAGTTAGACCTTTATCTACAATGTGGTTTAATCAGAATACATCAAAATACTTTAATTTATGAAATCAGTCGATTTGAAATTTTGAAGTCATTTCAAATTAATTTGAAAGTTTGGTCAAACAATGGCGTCTAAAAATTCTTTACCCATAGGTATTCAGTATATATATATAATTATATATAGATCATATCAAATACTATTAAACGAGCAAGGTTTGTATGTGTGTGTGTATGTGTGTCCAGAGGATCTCGAAATCCACTCGTCAGAATTCAATGAAACTTTCAGGGTAGACTAATTCCTATCTAAATCGACAGAAAATATAGGTCTCATGTCTGTGAAAATTCGATCTTCCGAGATATTTACAAGAAAAGTTAAGCTTTTAGTTTTATTTCCTAGCAACGGCAACTTGTTTCTATAGTAATATACTATAAAGGAGAGAGGATATAACGTCACATTCCATAGGCGTACTTTGAAAAATAAGTTTCTATAATATAAATAAGGTCACAGCATATAAAATATATATACCCACTTCGTAGATTAAATTTTGAAGTTATATTATTTACAAAAAATAAAAATAAACCTTATGCATCTGACACTTTAACATTGAACGAATTAAATTTAACCAATAAATAACAAGGAGGATTATATGTTGGGATTAAACTGTTTTTAATCTCTTGGCATTAAAAGTAACGCTTCAGTACTTACCTAAACTCAAAGATTAAAAAAAAAGTTAGTTCAAGAACTATCTATAAAAGTCACTGTCTTCACTAAAACTACTGGTATTACTATAATTGTCTTTTCTGAGGTTTATTATTATAGGTTCTATTAAATTATCCATTGATAGTGGATATACTTTCCTAAATGAATTTTCCACCTTTTTAACATGATCAATGCATTTTCCCCAATGTTCTCTATATACATCTGAAAATGCCTTCAAAAACAAATTTCGCACATCAGGAAATTTAAATGTTTTATTGGTTTGAGAAACATAATCTTTTAATAATTGTGACCAGATCAGTTCAATGGGATTTAACTCTGCGTGGTACGGAGGCAATCTGAGAATTTTAATTAGTTTTTCTCTGGGATTCTCATCTATAATATATTTTTTGAATTTTGAATTTGAATTACTAATAATTCTGCCTTCAAGGATTTAGGAGGACTGATAATATTTTTAGAATGAAGCCATTTTGAAATATATATTTTATTACAAAATTCCGAATCAATTAAAATACATACGATACGGCTATGAATAAATAAAGTCTGACATTATCTGTCAAAATAACAGGTTTATTACAGTAAAAACCATGGAAACAAGATTAAATCTAGACAAAAACTATATTAGGCCGATCAGATGTATTAAAATTTAAATTTTAACTACAAATAAGCATTGAATGATGAGGTAAAAATAAAATTTCTACCTCTTGAACCTGTACTACGTTCTGCAAATTAAATACTGCACTCCTTTCTTCTGTATAGTATAGTACTAAAAAGGTTTGACTTTATTTAATTTCTGGCGTTTAAATCTGAAAGAATTCAATTTTAAATTTGCCGCTTTTTATCCATAATGACCTACAAATTTTGACAACTACTGACACGCACATCTCTGGTTAAACGTTAAGAAAATGGGACCGGCTGGGATTTTCATGAAATTTTCGCAGATGCTATAAAACATGATAAAATCAATATACCTACTTAGCAATAGAAATTTTTGCGCGGAAAAATATTTTTCACATTTTTTTATTCTGCAAATGCCCAAGTAGCAATTTATAACCAGAATAAACCTGAAAAGTATAAAAAAGAAAAGGTTCATTTGACGGACATAAATAATTTGCTTGTCAAATGACAGCCATCTCATAAATTCTAAGTTGAAAATACAACGTTGCCTACACGCTGCTGTTGCCCGTCCCGGAAACGGGGCCTGTCCGCCGTGACTATTCGCGAAGATCAAGCGTCAGTAGATGTTGCCCCAAAAGGGTGAAATCTCCAGAAACTAGGCAACTTTTAATGCATTTAACTAACCTCTGGGACAAGCAGTTAATAAACGTCAACAACACCTGCAGCAAATTGAAAATTAACACTGACAGCTTTTTTAATTTTCCCGCCTACTTTCTATTTATCTACCTTTCTGTAGTTCAAGTAGATATCGCCCACTCCGTGATTTTCACGAATTAATTAATGATTTGTCAGGTTATAAATATACTTAAATTATATACTCATTGGACTGCTTAAAAATGTAGATTTGAATATTAAGAGCGAAGCTCGGTGACCAGATATTAGGTTTTAACACTGTAAGAAAGATGGTGCCCGAAGCAAATCAAATTTGCAATGGATGCCAACCCATCAGCTGAGATATTTAGCGGGGTGATACCATAATTAGCCCAGTTGTGAGAGACTTTGACCTCTCATAAAATGTGATATCGCTTTAAAATGTGTAGAAAACGATAAAAAAATCTTTGCGGCTCTAAAGTGTATGCTAAATTCGAAAAACTAATAGCACAACCACGTGAAACAGCAAAAAATTTTACTATTATTTATATTTCAGATAACATTTGTTCACTTTAAATTTTATTTTAATGTAATATACTTAAATGTTCCTTTTCAAATTATATTGCTAATTTTATATTTTGTTTGTTAACTGTTTCATTTTATTCATTGAATTGTTTTCATTATTCTACAATAAATTATTGATATTTTGTAAACTAATAAACGTCACTTATAGCAAATTTTATCTCAAACTATAAAAATGCCATTTTTGGTTTTACTGTACAACTCAAGAAAATCAATAAACTCTGTAGATTTTTTTTATCTCTAATTTTTTCCAAAAATTCAATTTTTTTCCCATTTCATCGTATTCCTATCTGTTATGGTTTAGAATATAGCAATGTTGGCACATAATAAAAGAAACATGCACTCAAAACACAAAAAGAACGCTGCAATTGTATTTATTGTCTTTGTAATTAAAGTAAAGTAAAGTTTTTGCTTTCCAAACATTTAAAAAACTTTAATCCGAAAGGAACATTCTAAGTACGCCGAATATAATAATATATCATGAATTTAAATTTTCGCGGGAACTCACAGCTGTTGGTTGAAACTGTTCATTTGGCAACGTGGGTTAGCTAACGTTTCGTCTTAAAGTTGACGAGATTTTAGAGCATTTATATTTGCATGTATATTTTTTATTACTCTAAACGCGAGATGCTTGTTGCGCATATCGTTTAACTGTCATAACGCGGGAATTTTTAAAAATAATTCAACATTATTTGTGTCGATATGTTATCTATCCATTAGAATAAAAATATATAAAGTATTTTAGAAAAGAATTAGAGGTAATATTATAAAGTAAACGATAAGAATATATATTGAGATGAATTCCGTAAATTATACGATTTTACTTTTTTTTTTTAATTTATTTTCCATTTGTCCACTTTGACATCTTTCAAACATCTCCTCTTCCCAAACCAAAAAAAAAATCAACATCCCATAGCAACCCTGTCAAATTTTAAATACCCCTACACATAATTTTAAAATAACTAAATTCCTAAATAACAATTGACAACATTTACATCATTACAATATATTCAAAATAAATGATATTTTGTATGACTTTCATAATAAATTAATTTTTACTTTTTAATAGTTAGTATGTGTAGGAATCATGATTTTTCTTAATCAGTTATAATCACTACTAAATTGTCAATGTTTCAAA
Organism: Crepidodera aurea; assembly: GCA_949320105.2. Classification (NCBI taxonomy): domain Eukaryota; kingdom Metazoa; phylum Arthropoda; class Insecta; order Coleoptera; family Chrysomelidae; genus Crepidodera; species Crepidodera aurea. The sequence continues at coordinate 191,376 of OX439472.1, read as the reverse complement.
TTATTACTTTCCATGGAACACTTATTTATCAAATTAAAAAAATGTAATAATTTTATGTATAGACCAATATAATGAAAAAATTAAATATGCGAATTTTGTCATGAAAATCGGTATATGGGGTTAAAATAATATTCTGAACAACTTTTTCTAATGTTTTTCGATATCTCTAACGCGAAGCAAAATATCGAGAGTTTGAAGTTCTAATTTTATCTGATTATCTTAAATAATTTAAAAGAAAACCTAATTTTCAATCGAAAAAGTTGGTTTACAAATTTTCAATTGTTTAACTTTATCAGAGTGCTCGATTTCTTCGTAAAACCTCGGCTTTAAGATGATATGAAAAAAATATTGTTCGTATAGAATTTCAATTCGTATAAAATCTAAAAATAAATATTTTGCTTTGAAAAAATTACAGCTGCTTATTTAAAACACAAAAAAGAACGTTTTCACAAAAAAAATATTTTTCGGTCTTCCGTGCAGAAACAATAATATTGTAGACCAAAAGTTAAATCGACTGATTTCCGAATGTAATAGGATTTAAAATTTAATTTCCAGACAATTTTTTTTAATCTTTAATAGTACTTTTATCAACGCTGCTTTGTACACTCTATGGAATATTTTTTTCAAGAAATACAGCAGTAAGATTTTTTTAGGCTTCAAAGAACACTAAACGACAAAAGAATTTAACAGTGTAAACTGTAAACACACTGAAATCAAAACAAATCCCAAGTTCACACACGCATGCGCAGGCAGCAGGACTCTTGTGCAATTCCGGACCTTTGCCATTTATCACTTCGTGAATATTTTGGATTAGTAAAAAGGTAAAAAGTTAATATCTATAATACGGTAAGCGTATTGTATTATTTGCCTCAGTAACCCGAGTTAAATAACGCCGGCGCCGTCCGATTGCTCACGAAATCTTTTCCGACCTTATACCGGCTTGGCGGATAATTTGAAATTTGAGATTGTATAGGTACTGTGATTCTTCCATGATTGAGATGTTCACAAAACCATAGCATAACGAGTGTTGTCTGTATATACCTTTATAGAGACAACGGCATAACCTATTACAGTGGGATGCGAGATTTTGCATTTTTTAATTCTATTTAGGTCTTAGTTAAGGATTAACAAATTAAACATTGAGCTATAGTCAATATTCATTTTCAAAGGTGTAGAAAATAATAAGCATAGTTCAACAACAAAAATATAAATAGATGATAAAGCTTACTTGTTATCAGATAAAATCAAGGATCTCGGGTTTAAATAGTCTTCAAGAAAAATTCGGGAGAAAATTTGAACCAATAAAACCGAGGAAACAATATTGCTAAAGCGGCTTACTTCTTTGATACAATTATCTAGGAGTCTAGGGCCACCGTGAGCTGAACCAAAGTTCAAAGGAAGCCTGCCGCCTTGACTTGAGTGGCTCTTTGATCTACAAAGAAGCGCCGATGCAACTTGACACGTGTCGATAGTTATCATAGCTATATACTAACTTTGAAATGAGCAATAACATCACTCTGTATCTATACATTTGAAAAGGGCATTTTATTTCGAATTGTTTCCGACTTGTAAATATCTTTGACATGTTCACCTAAATCGTAATTATTCATCGTTCGCGTGGTTAATTTTTCTTTCGTTTCTCACATAAGTAGGTACTTCATAACGAGGAACAAATAACTGAAAAGAAAATGTTATTTTGATATTATCAATGCCGCAGTAACAAATTATTTTAATTTTAAGAATTAAAAGAAAGATCTTATGGAAGTATCGTTTTCATTGAAAGGCTCTGTATAAATAAAATATACCTACAAAGAAAATAAATGAAAAATAAAAAGTTAAGATTATACATTTTGATGATACTAAATATTGTTCTCCCCTTGTATTAAACATAATAAACAGTGAATTTCTAGAATGATTTCTGTAACGAGAAAATTTCAAAGGAAGGTTTCTGTAACTATTTTGTTTAATTTAAGCATTTATCACGAGATACCAGCACCTCCCGGGCAGCATCTTATTTGACATAATTTGGCTGATATTTGACGTACAAGACCGCGCCCTTAAGATTAGCACCAATCGTATGAAGAGTACAAAATACTAGAAAAACGGACAATGTAGATTGATATAAAGCATCTCTCTGTCGAAAGTCATATTTTTGAAACTGCATATTCTAAACTGTCTAGAATGGTTTATCAGAGTTATCATATATATTATACGATTTTCTTTATTGAACGTATACCATGGTAATAAAGTCAATTTTTCGAAACTCCGATTCGTCTAAAAACGATATTAATATTGAAAATTTGATAATCCTGTATAAGCAATTTTAGAAATGTTGTTAAAACTTGCAAACCCACCAAACTGTAATCTGTAATAACGCAAAAAGATAATAGCTATTTGCCGCTTATCTCCCGCTTTCGTCAGTTAAAAACAAATTTGTCACCCTTTTGGGGGCGGTTTTTGGTCATTTGGGGAGTGAAATCGACTCGGGGAGAATATTCAATAGCACTAAAGCGCTCAGCATCCTCAATGACGGCGGATGATGGGGGTTTTCGGGGGTGATTTTTGGCCGTTTGAGGGGTTGGGTCAACTTTAAAAGAATTTTAACCCCCACCAAAAATATGTGCATCGATAAATAGTGTTTGAAAATAATTCACATATAAACACAAGAAAACAAATTTGTTATTATATTTATTCCCAAATTATAATAATTCTACATCGAGATGACTATTAATACGATTAATTGCAGATCAATTTTTATAGTTTTCTTGAAACTGCCTTAAGATTAGCACCAATCGATGGAACAGTACGAAATACTAAAAAAACAAAAAATGCAGGTCTCTATAAGGTTGTTCAAAGTTAGTCTTACCATCACCGTCATCTCTCTGTCGAAAGTTACATCTTTGAAACTGCATATTCTAAACGGTTTAGAATGGTTTATCAGAGTTATCAGATAAATTTTTAGATTTTCCTTATTGAATGTATACCATGGTAAAAAAGTCAATTTTTTGAAACTCCGATTCGTCTAAAAATGATATTAATATTGAAAATTTGATAATCCTGTATAATCAATTTTAGAAATACAAGCAAGAGTAGTTTATTAGACAAAAATGTAAGGATATGTTGCTGTTATTTCTACGTAATACGTAATAATTTTCACTTTAATGGTCCATGTTGTGTAGAAATACTTTTTACCTTATTTTTATTTTTAAACGTACCTCTGAGACTAACATCTGACCAATTTCGCAAATCAGGACAATAGCAATACAGGTGCAAGTTGAAAATATTATGGTTATTAGATATTCTGTTTCCTAAAAAAATAAAATGTCTTAATTTCTCTCTCTTTCCACTGGATTAAAACCACTTAGTTGTTAAAAAAGTTTTTTTATTGACGTTTCGGCTTTCCAGATCGAAAGCCGTTATCAAAATGACAAAATAAATAAATTTACTAGAAACAGAACACTTGATAATCTTGCAAAAATATGACATCAACATAGTATACATAGAATAAGATTTTGAGATTGAAGATGTCAAAATCTGTTTCAATCATATTTTTGTGACGTTTCTGGGAACGAATTTTTGAAAGGATAGCGCATTTGCATGTTATAAGAGAATTTATACTTCGTCATAAATGAAGTTTTCTTATTAATATTATCATAAGAAAAAACCAGATAAAAACTTATGATACTATCCCGATATCGAGGGTATCCTTTTTGCAATTAACTCTTTTTGTAAAATAGGTATCCAAATTTTTGAAATATCAACCGAACAATTAGAAACACATTCGTTATTATTTAAGCATATCAATGCTGCTTCTTTAACTTTGCGGTTATAATTATTCGGTTCTTTTAATAATCTAGTTGAAAAATTCCATTGTATTTTATGACCAGAATCCCATGCGTGTTCACATATTTTGGATTTTTCGAATTGTTTATTTTTAATGTACGATTGGTGTTCATTAAGTCTAATATGAAAAGGTCTAGATGTTTCTCCTATATAAAATTTATTACATTCGCATGGAATTTTGTAAATACAATTTTTTGTGTTTTGAATTTCATTAAAAGGTTTTGTATTTACTATTAAAGATTTTAATGTATTATTAGTTTGAAAAACTGTTTTTAAATTAAATTTATTGCCAATCCTTCTAATTTTTTCGGATAATTTTGGAATATAAGGGATTTTTACTATATTTGAAAGAATTATTGGAGGGTTTAAATTTTGATCTTTAGTTTTGATGTCTCTGTAAAGATCACGATTTATAAATTTACTTGGGTAGTTGTTCTTAATCAAGACAGATTTAACAAGTGATAATTCATTATTTAAGATATTGTCATTTGAACAAATTGTTTTTGCTCTATCGGAAAGAGATTTGACAATACCTCGTTTAACACAGATTGAGTGGTTTGAATTAAAATTTAGATATCTATTTGTATGTGTTTCTTTTCTAAAAACTGTTGTATCAAAACAATTGTTGGTATTGTGTATTAGTACATCAAGAAACGGTAATTTTTTATTATTTTCAATTTCAATTGTAAATTTAATAGTAGGTTCCGAATTATTAATAGTATATAAAAATGTATCAATATTTTCCCTATCGTGTTGCCAAATTGCAAAGATATCATCTACATATCTAAACCAGACAGAAGGTCTTAAATTTTGTTTGTTTACAATTTTCATTTCAAAATTCTCCATGAAAATATCACACAATTTTGGTGATAAAGGAGAACCCATTGCCATGCCAAAATTTTGCTGATAAAAATCACTATTTAATTGAAAATATGTAGTTTTAATACATAGTTCCAATAATTCTAGAATTGCTGAGACGCTTAATTTAGTTCTATTTATTAATGTATTATCACTTGTCAACTTTTTTCTCACAAGATTAAGAGTTTTATCGACAGGAACATTTGGAAATAAACTGACTACATCAAAACTAACTATTATATCTGAATTTGTTATTTTGATTTTTGATAATTTTTCTAAAAAATGTTTTGAATTTTTGATAAAGGAATTAGTATTTCCTGATAACGGATCTATTATTTTAAGTAGAAATCTTGCTAAATTTTGACAAGGTGACTTTATAGAACTTATTATTGGTCTTAATGGTATTTGTTGTTTATGAATTTTGGGTAAACCATAAAAATGTGGAGGTTTACTATAATGAGAAGTAAGAGATCTTCGTTCTTTATCACTTAGGAATTTTTTATTTTTATATAAAGTTTTGTAAATTTTGTTTTCAATACTAGTAGTTGGATCTTTATTTAATTTTGAATAGCTACCGTTTTCAATAATTTCGTTAAAATGTCTTAGTGGTGAATCACTGGCAAGAAGATGGCGTTATTAGAGAATGGTAAAACGTGAAAGTAGTACTTAATATGTTTATTCCTAAAAACTGCTAGTATATGTATAGAAAAAAAAATCACTTACTCTATGTGTATACCACACCATACCACACATTAGTAAAATATAAACAGATGATAAATAGAAACAGACAAAAAAAAATTTATTTTGCTGCAGACCTCTTTCACCTTTTCTACAAAAAAAAACATACCAAACATTGCTAAAACAAATTTATTTCAAAGAATTTCCCAAACCAAAAAAATTAAAATGTAAAAAACAATATTACATATAATACACATTTGTGATTCCCCACTCGACCATTCACTGTTGGGTTCTAATTAACAGTGCTGTTCCTAAAGTAAGTGGCGCTGGGAAACAGTAACAAAGCCTACACAGAACACGAGGCTAATGACCAGAGTAGTCGATGCCGTTGACACTGAAGTAAAAAAAAAAAAAAAAAAAAAAAAAATACACATTCAAAACAGATATGTAGTCCAGTCGGCAGGTCGGCATATGTGGAGTTACGTGAAAAAAGGTCGGAAGTTAATGAAACTTTGGGATGTTGTTTAGGGATGGTTAATTAACATTTTCTCAAGTTTTCGACCTCGAGGACCCTGTGCTAAAAGAGGAGAGAGGGGAAAACTGCAAAATTTTCGACCTTTCTCCGGTTTTTTCTTAATTGCTTTTTCCCCTTACGTCCTATGGCAAAGGCATTTCCATACTTTGTTGTAGAGCGTTAAATTCTCTACAATTATGACTATTCAAACATGTTTGTATGTCAATTCTTTATGGCGCTTCGAAGAAAATGTTATTTTTCAAATTTCGCTAAAAAATGCCAAAAAATTCAGAATTCCAACGTATTTCTTCTGTTACACCAGAATTATGATGAAATGTTGTTGTAATTATGGTTCCTGATTAAATGCACGAATTTTAGACACCCCGCCCCCGCTACCCCCTTCCCCCACCAAACCCAAATTCAAAAAAGCTAATTTTCTTCTATGTTGAAAGCCAATCCATATTCACATCATGTTGGTATTGATATTAGTCACTTTTCGGGTCGATATCCCCCCTCCCTTCCACCACTACATAATTATTATATTTAATACATTTCTACGTCCTATTTGAACATCTCTTCCAAAAATGAAAGATGTAGAGTGGTTAGTTTTAGAGAAATACCCAGACAAAGACTGGAATGTGCGAATCGCGAAAATCTAAATTTACACTTTGTTGCCTTCTCGCGCCAAAACCAATAGAGATATTAAAAAGCGGTCTTCAACAAAATATTTCTACATCCTTTTTCAATATCTCTTCTTCCAAAAATGAAAGATGTAGAGTTGTTAGTTTTAGCGAAATAACCAGACAAAGACTGGAATGTACGAACCGCGAAAATCTAAATTTACATTTTGTCGCAATAAAATGACCTTTTCTTCGAAGCGCCATATCTCGGTAACGAATTAACATACAAACATGTTTCGATAATAAAAATTGTAGGAAATTTAACGCTCTACAAAAAAGTATAGGAGTGCTTTTGCCCTATGAAAGAAGCTCTACGCTCTATTGCGAAAAAACCGGAGGAAGGTCAAAAATTTTGAAGTTTTTCCCCCCTCCTCTTTTAGCACAGGGTCCTCGAAGTCGAAAACTTGAGAAAATGTTAACTAACCATCCCTGAACAACATCCCAAAGTTTCAATAACTTCTGACCTTTTTCCACCTGAAACTACCTGTCGACTGTACTAATGATCTAAATATTGAAAGTAACCAAGTCTACTGAACTTGTGATGTCCTGGTTTAGGGAATGAAATTCAGCCCTAACTAACGGACGCCTATTTACAGTGATACGTAAATACAGGGGTCGACCATTAGGTATGAAGTAAATTACATATGAATATTGAATACCAGGAAGATTGACCTTAACCGTTCTTATATACAATAAATGATTAAACAAATAACGTAAGTGATAAGGCATCAACCTTCCTATTTACACGTAATGTAAATATGTACAATAACATGACCTTAAACTATTACTAATAATTACATGAATGATTCTACTGGGCGATGTGCCTCTACATGCCACAAGCTCTCTTCGCTATAAAAAATGTTTGGAAGATTGGAAAAGGCGGTGGAATAAGTGTATAGCATCGTATGGAGAATAGTTTGAAGGCGACAAAATAAATTTTGGTACTTTTTTTGACAGATAATTTAAATACTAACCTGATTAGATTATAACTACGTTTAATACATAATTTCAGCCTTTGCTTAACGAATTCTTGATAATCCCTTTTGTCAACTAACGTGATATTTGGTTTATGATTTCCAGTAATCCCTTCAATTGTTTCATTTAACATCAATACTTGAAAATAAAAATTTAATCCGCAATAAACTATACCGGAAAAAGCTCCTATACCAACGAAGAGAAAATATATGTAGGTGGTATAAAATAAAACCAACATGATGGTACCATATTGATTAAAATTATTCCTGATAAATTTAATTTGGTAAAAAACGTCTTCTTTGTAGACCATTTGGGTTGTAATTGTGAGCATAGTCAAAATAAAACCCCAATAAAATACTAGATGATATCCTGTTCTGGAATATCTGCAAATTCGTTGTCTTAATTTTGTACTGCATGTTTTTATCGAAACATGGGCACCGTTTTGATAATCTTTTATTTTAGATTTAGATATTTTCACAAAACCGGGTATTGGTCCCACACATATTACCTGTAACAGACATTTTATATATCAATATATCCTGCAGGGCATATAGTTGAACTATTTTCAATTGCAGAACAAAATTTATCCCGCTTTATACAAGAATCATGGACAGGCATCAACTCAGTACTTTATTACCCTCAGGTAAACTATTGAACCCCTCAATTCAGAACTTAATGACTTAATACTTATCCCTTTAATTCTTGTTAATTTGAATTTATAAGTAATGCTTGTTAAAGGGTTTGATGATATAAATGGACCTAGAAAAAATAAAATTTGGTTTACGCAGAATGAATTTTGTTTAAGAAACGATTGGCAATATCAAAATTACCGAAAAAAAATGTTTGGGCCATTTTTGAGGTAAAAAATTAGTTTTTTGGGATATAAATGGACCTAGAATCTACAAAAAAAATTCAAAAAAATTAAAATTTAGTTTACGCAGAATGAATTTTGCATAAGAAACGATTGGCAATGTCAGAATTACCAAAAAAAAATGTTTGGGCCATTTTTGGAGGGAAAAATGAGTTTTTTGGGATATAAATGGACCTAGGATCTACAAAAAAAATAAAGTTTAATTTACGCAGAATGAATTTTGAATAAGAAACGATTGGCAATGTCAAAATTACCGAAAAAAAAATTGAGGGCTCTTTTTTAGGGAAAAAGTGAGTTTTTTAGGATATAAATGGACCTAGAATCTACAAAAAAAAATCAAAAAAATTAAAATTTGGTTTACGCAGAATGAATTTTGTATAAGAAATGATTGGCAATATCAAAATTACCGAAAAAAAAATGTTTGGGCCATTTTTGAGGTAAAAAATTAGTTTTTTGGGATATAAATGGACCTAGAATCTACAAAAAAAATTCAAAAAAATTAAAATTTAGTTTACGCAGAATGAATTTTGCATAAGAAACGATTGGCAATGTCAGAATTACCGAAAAAAAATGTTTAGGCCATTTTTGGAGGGAAAAATGAGTTTTTTGGGATATAAATGGACCTAGGATCTACAAAAAAAATAAAGTTTAATTTACGCAGAATGAATTTTGAATAAGAAACGATTGGCAATGTCAAAATTACCGAAAAAAAAATTGTGGGCCCTTTTTGAGGGAAAAAGTGAGTTTTTTAGGATATAAATGGACCTAGAATCTACAAAAAAAAAATCAAAAAAATTAAAATTTGGTTTACGCAGAATGAATTATGTATAAGAAACGACTGGCAATGTCCAAATTACCGAAAGAAAAAATGTTTGGGCCATTTTTGAAGGAAAAAGTGAGTTTTTTAGGATATAAATTGACCTAGAATCTAAAAAAAAATTCACAAAAATAAAATTTGATTTAGGGAGATATGAGAAATATCCTCTCATTGTCGTTGCTCCTGTCATGATAATAACAAAAAAGTTAGAGAGGCATTAAAATTCACAAAAAAAAATATTAGAATTAAATAATGAGGAAATTACAAAATTTGAAACTAAAATCGATGTACTTTAAATTTATATTTTTATATTGATATTTCTTTTGTACTTACTCTATGTTAAAAAGATTTATTAAACCAGGTTAAAGTGCTCAGTTGATCTATCTACTTTTATTTTATTTATTCAACTGAATTTGTGCGTTGCTGACTATAATATGTAATATATTTTTTAAAAACTACTATGTATTAGGACTTCCTATATATTATAATTTATGGGACAAAATATAATAATCTCTAGCTGTAAAAATTTATTCTTTGCCAAGTGTCAAAACGCAGAATTAACCAATTAGAACAAAGCTCGTCGCTTGGAGAGGCATTCGACTGGCTAAGAAATTTCGACTCGATTCTGTATAATACATTGACGGGACGGGCGAGGGTTTTGGTAGATAATAGATAATAGATAATGGAGACTTACAAACTCAACAAGTGATTTTGAATATATTCGATTGCCTAAATATACTTTAGGTCAAAGTTAATTTTACTACGTTTGTTTAAATAGCATATGTTCTTTTCAAACGTATGTTATACAGGGTGTTGTTTTGGGGATTTTCAAATTTTGCAAATTTTTCTTAATCCGGATCTGGATTTTAATTGTAGTTCTTACACTATAGGATTGGGCTATTAACACACTATACCTGTACCAAGTATGCGGGAAATCTACAGGGTGGTTCAAAAGTAACGGCTTATCAAAATATTGGCCGAAATGGATGGAACCATTAACCAAGGTTATTTGGAATCACCTAAGTACCCTCTATTTACAGTTAACGTATGTCGGTTTAACTATGAAACACCCTGTATGGCATATTTAGGATTAACAAAGGATCATGTTTTAAATCTTATTGTTATACTAGTTGCCCTCACATTATCTCATTTTAATGAAAATTGCACTTGTCTATTAATGCATAACGTCTTTTAATTTGTGTTAATCCGATTGCCTTTACACGTACGTGTTGCGTGCGTTTATCTAATTTTGTTGTCTTAGTGCTGTATTTTAATTTGTTTTATAATAAGTAACTCTTTTTTTATTTTTTTTAAATTAATTTTACCTTCTGACGTAATCTTAGCCAGAACGTGTTTATTTTTGTGGGGTGGCCTTTTTCACCTCAGCCAAAAGTAAACTGACTTTCAAATTATAACTTTCAAATAATAACGACACAGTTAAACGAAAATATGTGTGCATTTATTAACAATAATAAAAAAAACAGAAATCAAATTGGCGATTGTATTGTGAAATATTTTTGACAGAAGAATGTAAGTATAACGTTTATTATTATTATTATTAGGGAGATTTTAAGCCACCTATTTGAACACCAATATACTTTAAACGTTATACATCGCATGCGCAATAGCGCTAAAATAAGGGAAACTTTATTAACTGATATTGTTTTACGTTATTAGAGGTGAAATAAGGTTCCCTTAATAGGGAGATTTTAAGCCACCTATTTCAACACCAATATACTTTAAACGTTATACATCGCATGCGCAATAGCGCTAAAATAAGGGAAACTTTATTAACTGATATTGTTTTACGTTATTAGAGGTGAAATAAGGTTCTCTTAATAACGGATATTGTTTTCGCAATGGTGCCGCATGTAGAACATTTATATTTAAGTTTTATCGTGAACTCCAAAGTCTATGATAAATACATGTGAAATTTAGAAGATTTGAGTAAGTCTATAGTTTTCACCATTCTTATCACTTTTTTTCTTAAATATGAAATGAAAATATTTCATAAAATTAAGTGTTACGGCAACATAGGATATGGACATTGAAGAGATGTCAGAACAAGTCTTTTACCTAACCTATCTTTTGTAGTATTTGTTTCATTCTGGCTTCATTTAAAAACGATTTAAGGCAGTTAAAATAAAAAAAAAATCGTAAATGATTATTTAAACTATTACAAAGTGAGGGTTATCATTTATAAGGTTATAAATGTTTCTGGCATCTGTCACGTAAATAACGGAAGAGTGGGATGGCTTTTAAACTCATTTTCGAAATACGTTATTAACGTTCTGTGTTTACTTTAATAGCGGATAAAGGGATATAACGTATGACGCTCAAGTTGTGGCTTAAAACCTCCCTATTAACGGATATTGTTTTCGCAATGGTGCCGCATGTAGAACATTTATTTTTCAGTTTTATCGTGAACTCCAAAGTCTATGATAAATACATGTGAAATTTAGAAGATTTGAGTAAGTCTATAGTTTTCACCATTCTTACCACTTTTTTTCTTAAATATGAAATGAAAACATTTCATAAAATTAAGTGTTACGGCAACATAGGATATGGACATTGAAGAGATGTCACAACAAGTGTTTTACCTAACCTATCTTTTGTAGTATTTGTTTCATTCTGGCTTCATTTAAAAACGATTTAAGGCAGTTAAAATAAAAAAAAATTCGTAAATGATTATTTAAACTATCACAAAGTGAGGGTTATCATTTATAAGGTTATAAATGTTTCTGGCATCTGTCACGTAAATAACGGAAGAGTGGGATGGCTTAAAAACTCATTTTCGAAATACGTTATTAGAGAGTTATTGCACACTGGCAGAATGTATACCGTATACGTTATACCTTAGCGCTATGACGATGTAAGGTATGCGTAAAATAGTGAGTTATTGCAGTTGCTTTTCTCAAGGTAGTGACGTTTGACATGCTAAAAGTGGGGTGTCAATGGTGTCGAAATATCAATATTGGATATTGTGCTTGAGTTGATGGTAGAAAAGTATTAACGAAATTACGGAAGAACTTTAGAATATTTTTGTTGAGGAAGAACATGAAGATGAACACATAGATGAAGCCATATTAATTCACCTTATCAATAATAGGGAAGGTCGAGGAAGAAATATCAATGATCGCCTCAATTTAGAGTTAATGTTAACCCATTACATAAAATCAAATTTCCGATTTGAAGAGAATACATTGTATTCTTAGCAGAACGTCTTATGTTACCAGCTGTAATTAGAACAAGAAGAAGTAATGTTATATCAGGTATAAACTATTGACTTTCTCCTAATGAAAGTAAAAACCTATTACCCCTAATTTTGTGTTACAGGACTTGAAGGATTGTGCATTTTGCTTAGAAGATTAGATTATACGAATAGGTTGAAGGGTTTTGATGAAATTTCAACAATCAAAACCGGGAACCAGGAAGTTCATACAAGAAAAGACTTAAGATCCATCGGAGCAAAAAACAAAGCAAGAAATAGAAATATGTTGAAGAATTAAGTTTAAATTACTTTGAAATAAAATATTTTTAACCTTCTTACCTTTATTAAGCAATAAATTAAGACTGATAGTTTTTTAGTTTTATTTAAAACCTAAAATGCAAATATCAGATATCAAAACTAATGGAAAATTTCATTTTTTGTATTTTAAATAATTAACATCTTTTCAATAATATATATTTAAATACATTACAATTAAGCACAGAATTTTGGAAAATGATTTCTTTAATCCCCAGCCAGCAGTTAAATTTACATTATAACGATTGGATTATAGGTTTATCCCAATCTGTTGTAATCCAAACAGACTAAGTTCCTTGAAATAATGCAATAATTTATTTTTCAAAATACTCATAAACTAATTCATCTAACAAACCCTTTTATGGTACCGAAGCCCTATGTTTTGAGGGTTGGATATTGGATTTTTAGAATTTGTAGCTGAAATATATCGTAAACAGTTTAATATAAATGTAGATAATTAAAACTTTTGTATTAATTTGTATTACTTTTCAATATAAACTCAAAATTATCGAGAATAATCGTTTTTATTAAAGTCTAATGTTCAGTCGAAAAATTTTGTTTACAAATTTTCAATTTTTTAACTTTATTTACGTTAACCATTGAATACGGTTTAACATTGCTCTTCTTCTGTTATTCAATTCTAAAATCGATCGCGAAAAAGCCGCTTTTTGGTTTTAGAACATCAAATATGCATAAGGTATAAGGTTTAAGGCTCTCCTTATGCCTTAGATATAGCGTACGACGTTATACCTTAAAAATGGTTGTTTACTGTTGCGCACGCGTAACTGTCACTGTAAGGCATACCGTATACCCCAAATGATGTGCAATAATTCTCTATTAACGTTCTGTGTTTACTTTAATAGCGGATAAAGGGATATAACGTATGACGCTCAAGTTGTGGCTTAAAACCTCCCTATTAACTTTCAAATTTTGTAACTGTTATTTATTATGTGCAACTCTATCTTACTTTATTCTGTCTTTGTCATTTAAATTAAAAATATTGGTTAAATTAGTTGAGTACTCTGGCCTTATTATTTGTTTTAAAGTTTTAAATATCGATATTTAAGGAAAGAAAAGGTACTTTAATACTTTCGGAATTCTTTTAGCAAACTTATTTGCTTGATTGCAGTCGAAGCTGTAGTCCAAATGATTCTACCAGGTTTCATTACATGAATACGGGATTATGTTCTACAGGATACATTATCTGGATACAAATTCAGGAAAAAGTTTCAGGAACGGATGGTGAAATGTTGGTTGGAACGTTTATTTTGTTTAAATTTCAAAATCTACAAATAAAATTAATTCTAACCTCACTTTAGAAATTGAGAGGTAAATTTCTATAATTATTTCATCGAATAAATTATTATTATAAAAAAAAATTACTTCTATACGTCTTTTAACCATTACCAAATCATTCCTTAAAAGAATGATTTTGGTGTAAATTATGTTATTTTGACTAATATTAAGAATATAGGAAGGTTTTTCTGTTTTCGTTATTATTGAAGTTATAATTTTGTCTATTATTTTTGTTTATTTTAAATTAATATATTATGATTTTAGCAATTTCCACGCTTGGTTTTCTAATTTTCATTTACTTTCCTCTAAATTTAGATTAATGATTTGTTTAAATTTGAATATTTCATTTTTAGGTTATATGAAAATTTAGTGTTTAAAATAATAACTTCCACTTAGATGTGACAATTGCAGACTTGTCTGAGACTATTCAGTTTTGATTTTCACTATTTTATTATATAGTTCGACATTGGCTTTCGTAGCGAGCGGAGGTCTGAACAGTGAAGAGTGTTAAAGTACGAAGTTCAAATAATTAAACAGCCAGCAACCGGTATGTCTTTATCACAATTTAAAATAGAAAAAGATAAGACCTAGCAAAAATCAAAATGTATCAACAACCCACACCTACATCATTCAATAGCACTGTGGACCGAGTTCACAATATATACGGACCAAATACTATACCGCAGCAATTTCCACCCCAACAACAATTTATGCAACCTCAGATTATGAATCCAGCTTGGCAGTTCCCTACACAGCACCTGAATTACAATATGAATATGCTACCTTTCCAAAATGTTCCTAGCGGTACACCAGGGCCCTCATACATAAATTCTCCTTTCCGTCAACAAACCGATCAAGTGCCAACCATGACAAATAAACCTGTAGCAAAAACCAGTCACGAAACATCTCAAGAAAAACAGAACACACCGACATAGCGACTAAATACAACTGGCAAGTACTCAAAAAGAGAAAAAGGATTAACTTATCTCCAGAGGTTAACCATACGGGAGACCCATTTGAAATAACGACCCAGAACAGATTTGAGCAACTTTCCGACATGGAAGATGATGATATAGAAGAAACTACTATTAATACCACCTCAACAAACAAATCAATCGACAAATCAAATAAACATCCTAAAGAATCCTCTCCTCCTCCAATATATATCTACGGAGTAAACAATTACAAAGAAATGGTCGCATATTTAGCAAACATAATAGAAGAAGAACAATATTTCTGTAAGGGCACATCAAACGATACAATCAAAATTAATGTAACCTCTTCAGAAACTTATCGAAGACTAATCAAACAACTTCAAGATGATAAAGTAGTGCATCACACATATCAAGTCAAGCAAGACAAAGCTTACAGAGTTGTAATCAGAAACTTACACCATTCCATTCCAACAGCAGATATTATAGAGGCACTGGAAAAAGAAGGACATTCAGTACGCAATATATTGAATGTTAAACATCGCAAAACAAAAGAACCGCTACCTTTATTTTTTATAGACTTGAATCCAAACGAGAACAATAAAAAAATTTTTGATATAAAGTACCTCTGTAATATGAAGATTAATGTTGAAGCTCCAAGAAAAAAAAATATCATCGTACAATGTACCAGGTGTCAATATTATGGTCACACAAAAACCTATTGTGCCAAACCATATGCTTGCGTTAAATGTGGGCGCGACCACGACACAACTCTTTGTAAAAAACCTTCCGATACACCAGCCACATGCGCCCTTTGTGGTGGAAGCCATCCGGCAAATTACAAAGGTTGTGAAGTCTACAAAAATCTCCAAAAAATTAGAGGAAAATCCACAAACATACCGTCCTCCAATCCTGTACATCCAAATATAAACATAAATAACACAAATCAGTTTCCTCCATCCATTAAATCCCAATCAACCTCAGATACAAACCCGACGTCATGCAGTACAACAAAACCTATATTCTCAAACTCTCACACAAAATCAGCAGCCAGTCAATATAATGGAACAATTGACTAATTTCTTAAACGAATTTAAAGCCATGTTCAACCAACTCATAAACCAGAACAGCATGGTTTTAAATATGCTTAGCACCGTCATCAACAAAATTGCTTAGAAATGGCTAGTCTGCGAATTGTCCTCTGGAACGCCAATGGGCTATCCAACCATAAACTGGAGTTCACTAACTTCCTGCAGATGCACAAAATAGATATTGCACTGATTTCCGAAACGCACTTTACAACTAGAACAGTTTTTAAAATACCGCATTATAAAATCTACCACGTAACTCATCCCGATGATACAGCACATGGTGGTGCAGCCGTTTTAATTCGTAGTGCAATCTGTCATCATGAACTCATTCATCACCAGACCGATAAAATCCAGGCTGCCAACATCAAAGTTGAAGCAAACCCGTGGCCTATAACTATCTCAGCTATTTATTGTCCACCTAGACATGCCATATCGAGTGAAGAATATATAGAATTTTTTGAATCGCTAAGATCGAAATTTTTGATAGGCGGTGACTGGAATGCCAAACATTCACAATGGGGAGCAAGATTAATAACACCGAAAGGGAGAAATCTCCTGCAGGCAATTAATAGGCAAAATTATAATTACCTTTCCATAGGTACGCCAACGTATTGGCCATCCGATCCTAATAAACTGCCAGACTTGCTGGATTTCTTTATTTTTAAAGGCGTAACAGCAAACTACATTCAGATTGAAGCAAATTACGAGTTATCTTCCGACCATAGTCCTGTTATAGCAACACTCAGCACGCACGTAATAATTAAATCACATATACCAACTCTTGTTACAAATGCGACTGATTGGAATATATTTCATAGCTATCTAGATGAACATACAAATCTAAATCTAAAAATAAGCAACCCTGACGAATTAGACCAAGCTACACAGTATTTTACCACACTAGTTCAAGAAGCAGCATGGCACTCTACTTCATCTCAAACATCGAAATCCGCGGACACATACAACATCCCACTCTATATACGCCAATTGGTAGCCGAAAAACGACGAGCAAGAAGCCGGTGGCAACGATCACGCAACAATAATGATAGAATTATCTACAATAGGCTGAAACGCAAACTTCAAAACACACTGGCGAACGCAAGAAATCATTCGAGCAATACCTAACTAACCTTAGTAAAGAAGACCACACTATCTGGAAAGCCACGAAAAAATTCAAAAGACCCCAAGCTTCGGTACCACCCATTAGAAAATCGGATGGGTCATGGGCCAAAAGTGATCTGGAAAAAGCTACAACTTTCGCTGAACATCTTACTCAGGTATTTACACCTTATGAACCTAACTTAATCAACAACGATAAAGAAATCGAAAACTATTTAGACGTACCTTGCCAGATGTCATTTCCCATCAAACCTTTTTCACCAAATGAAATGCTTCAGGAAATAAACAAATTGAACCAACATAAAGCACCCGGCTATGATCTGATCACTGCGAAAATATTAAGACATCTACCGAGAAAGACTCTTGTGCTACTGACAACCCTTTTTAATAGCATGCTTAGACTAGCATATTTTCCCATGATATGGAAGTTTGCTCAGATCATAATGGAAAACCTATAAATGAAGTTAGTTCTTATCGACCTATTAGTCTATTGCCAATACCGTCTAAGCTTTTTGAAAAAATGCTACTAAATAGACTTAATGAAGATGAACAATTTTCAACACTCATTCCTGACCACCAGTTTGGTTTTAGACAACACCATTCCACTATCCAGCAAACACATAAAATAGTTAACGAAATTGCCAGAAGCCTCGAAGAAAAAACTTACTGCACGTCAGCATTTCTTGATGTTGCCCAGGCCTTTGATAAGGTCTGGCATATTGGCTTACTGTATAAAATTAAAAATAATCTCCCAAGTCCATATTACCTACTGTTAAAATCTTATTTAGCTGAAAGATACTTTCAAACCAAATACAATTCAGCTCTCTCTAACCACAATCCAATAAAATCCGGAGTACCACAGGGTAGCGTATTAGGACCTCTTCTATTCCTAATCTACACTTCAGATATACCGACTACAGCCAATACAAAAATTGCAATGTTCGCAGATGATACAGCGCTGCTATCAAGAAGCATTGATCCAAACGTAGCATCACACCAACTCCAACATCATTTAGACTTATTAAAGGCATGGGTTGATAAATGGAAGATTAAAATCAATGAAACTAAATCAGCACAAGTGACATTCACAACCAAGCGAACAATTTGCCCTCCTGTCACTTTTAATAATATTCAAATTCCAATTCAAACTGAGGTAAAATACTTGGGATTATATTTGGATCAGAAGCTCACTTGGAACAAACATGTAAAAACCAAGAGACAACAGTTAAATATGAAATTACGGGAAATGAACTGGCTGCTAGGACGTAAATCGAAGTTATCACTTGATAACAAATTATTATTATATAAATGTATCTTAAAACCCATATGGACATATGGAATTCAATTGTGGGGATGTACCAAACCGTCCAACACTAAGATAATCCAGATATTACAGTCAAAAGTATTACGCATGATTACTGATGCACAATGGTATGTAAGTAATTTTACATTACATAATGACCTACAAATACCCTTCGTTACTGAAGAAATTAAAAGATTCTCAAAACTTTACCACACCAACCTACAAGACAATAAAAACCAGTATATAACTGAGTTAAGCACTCCATTGAACATCATAAGAAGATTGCAACGACAATGGCCCACAGACCTAATGCAGCAACTAGATGAAGACCTAATGCAGCAACTAGACGAGGACGACGACTAACTCTCAATAGTAATGGTAGCAAGAGGATTTTCGCTGGAAGATTTCTCTTCTCATGTTATTATTCTTACAAAACATTTACTTATTTCTCCTTAATGTGAGTAGATTGTAAATATGCAGTTCTTCAATAAAAAAAAAAAAAAAAAAAAACTATTTTATTATTTGCCAAAATATTTGTAATTGTCTTAAAATCGTCGATGCAAGTTGCTTATGGATTTTAACCTTCAGAAATCTAACATTTCATGAATTAATTGATACTTCAAGATTGATTTGTAATTTTATTTGATTAAACACGTTCTGTCTAATGTTGTTCAGATTAAAATAAATGATCATTTATTGTTATTTATTTGTAGAATTTGATTATGATTATTATTAGACAAAGTTAGGTATTTCACTCGTTTACACCGTTACAATATTTTTTAAATAATATAGCACGCCAATGCCGATCAATCCAACTTGTCGGCATATCTGGGAATTTGGGAAAGATTAGATATTCCCAATATATTTTCCAGTTTCTGAAAAGCTCATAGATCTTAATTTTTTTTTTTAATATTGGACAAAATTTTGAATAATTGACCGCTTAAAATCAGTAGGTACGTTCATTTTAAGGTATCGTCATATGTGAGAAATCTAAATCATATACCATACCTGTGAATATAACATAGTGCGGTAACCATATTTCGTTAAAACTTCTTTATTGCAATTATGAAAATAATCATAAATTTGTAGAATAAATAAAGGAACATGAATAAATAAAAATAATATACTACATATTATAGACAATTTGCCTCCCATGTAATCGAAAGTATATATTCCAAGGTATACAAGTGGCTCGGTATCTAAAAAAATATTTTTTGGATAATTAAAGACATCTGTGATTTAAATTTATGTTACCTTTTTTGGATTTTAAATTCTTCACTTCCCTAAATATCATTCTTTCCACTTTGGTTGATTTCTTGCTACTAACACATATTTCTATTAATTCCATATCGTTAAAAAAAATTTTTTTAATGGTCTACTTAATGATTTTGGTAATAAATTATTAATGTTAAAGCGATGTGATCAAGGGCTGATTTAGCTTTTGTTTATGGGGAGGGGGGGTGGTAAAACTTACCAAGTAGTCCGAGAAAGGTAATAAATTTTTTTGTAATATCGAGCAGAAATCAATATCTTCTCGCTATTGACCAAAAATTGAAAATGTCTTATAAAAAACAAAAATTTAGCTAAACTTTAACAGACCAAAACTTAAAAAATAATTATCCCATAGGGCTAAAAATTACTGGACAATTGTAGAAACATATGTTACGAATTTCTGTAAAATTACTTTTTTTTTCTAATAAAAAAAAATTTATTTTGTCCATGACTTTTTTATGCTTATGTTAAACGGTTTTATAAGTTTTTTTATAAATTATAATCATGGCAGGGGGGTGGGGGGTGGTGGGTTAATTACCCCCTGTACCCCCGCAAATCCGCCCTTGGATGTGATATTTAATACTATAATTATAATTATTGTTTGCATAGTAATTTACGTTTATGGGATTAATAGTAAACAAAATTAATTATTAATTATTAATAATTTTCTCCACTTTCATTATTCTTGTCCAATGTAATTTTCGAGAAATTCTTTTCCAAAATACTTTTTTATCTATTTTATCTCGTTCCACCATCTGGTTATTTCGTGTCTAGTAATTGATTTCGCAATTTTTTTAATGCTTTTTCCATTATTCTTTCTTCTTCTCTACTTTCTTTAATTCTTCAGTTTCTCTTTTCTTGAATATTATGTCTCAATCATTTATTTTGTAATATTTCTAGCGATTTTATCTTTTAATAATCATACCAAGTTGTGTTGATAGTTCCTAAATACGTAATTTGGAACTGAGACGGTGTTTTTAAAAACAATTTTTATTGAGAAAAATACAAATTTTATATTATTATTTAAGTGAATGTAATTATATGCTTTTACGCTGCAAAAGCTAGACAAAATCTAAATCTTAATTATAGAAAAATTAGCAAAGCCGACTAAAACTAAAAGATAAGCAGTAATATGATAATGGAATACAATGAGAATAAAAGATAAAGATTCAGCAAATTGCGATGTCGTAACTCCTCCATCCCTAAGACGCAAAAATAATGGAATTATTTTTGGGTTCTAAATTTTCTGGAATTTCCTCCATTTTGACATCTTCTGTTTCCTTGGGTTTTAGTTTTTTGCATCTTCTTCTTATAAAAGTGTATAAAAATACCATTATACATAAAATTATTAACGTGGGAAATGTTGCTATTATTGGAATTTGGTAAGAGTCCTTCGGTTCTTCTATCGGCGATAGCTGTTTGGCGATTCTATTGATTTCGTATAAGTTGTCGAAATTTATTTTACTAATATTTGAAGTTTGATAATTTCTTCGAATTTTGAAAAGTTCAATTTCGAGTTTCGGTAGGATTAGTGATTTGCCTTTTCGTATTTCTTTTTGATTTAAGAATGTAAAATCTTTTGTTGTGATTTTACAGCCTTCTGGGATTCGAATAAGGGTCGGAGTCTGAATTTTGAAAATTTGGTTGCTTCTACATTGTGACTTAACGTTTTCTGGCTGCTTCGGAACAATCATGATTTGACCACTAGTGATTTGTTCGAATATTGATTCTTGCAAGTTCACTTCAGTGGCGTAGCATCCTTCGGGTAACTGGCCATCGAGAAGTTCTAAAGTGCAATCATCTCTAGGGATAGAATCTTGTAAACAGTAGTAAATATTTTCGAGTTTTGGGCATTCTTCTTTTTCTAATTGGACTTCTTCTTTGTTCTCTGCCAAGTATGGGCAGGAAGGTGTGAACATTTTATGATTTTGGATTACCGGATATATGTGGTAAAATTCTAAGGTTCTGTTTTCAAGATAGGGACGTGGATAGCAAATATTAATTTTGATTTGGAAAAGCTAACTTGAGTACCAAGAAAGGTATAGTAAGTTAAGATATTATTGAATTGTGGAATTTCTTGTTTTTTGTAAATTTTGTGTAAATATTTTATCATGTCTGAAATTTCATAACTTGAAATTATAGAATTGTGAAGAGTGTTCATTTTAGAGAAGAGAATTGCGTTTTCAATATTGTCTATAAATGATATTAAATTTTGACAGTCTATATTAACTTGGCTTATTGTACCTTGAAACGTTATGTATCCGCTCAAAGAGTCAATTTCGTTATATATAGCGGCTTGAAATCTTTTTAAATTATCATGAAGTTTTTCCTGATTTTTCCATAATATTGTTAATGACTGATTATAATGATCGATTAATTTTTTGAATAATGAGGTTTGCAAATTAATTTCATTTGTAATGTGTTTTTGATTTTCTTGCAAAAGTTTAATGGCACTATCATAGCGGTCTCCGTCATCAGAGTCTAAATTGCCAAAAGCCCATTTATTGATTTTTCCGATCCCATTTATTAAACCTCTTTTTGATCGCATATGGGGATATAAATTTTGAAATTTTCTTCCTAAGGAATTCATCAAAAATTCGGTTCTTTCTATCATATTTTCACTCAAGCCATGGTATGAAATAGGGTTTGAAGCGTTAATTTTTACCACCGTTTCTTTAATTATAGAAAAATGATTTTGTAATAATTCTATTTGTCTAAAAACTACCCTTAAATCTAAGTAATGGATAAATGTATGCTTTGTATAGATTAACCTAGCATTGCCTAACTCTACGGGAAGGATGAGGTTTTCTAAGGGGGTTATACTTATTTCTTCGGTACTACATTTTATTTTGGACGTTTGAAGGATAAGGTACAACAGGATCGTCAGCGATTTCATTGTCCTGGTTACCCTGTAAAACGTTTTCGAAATTAATTTTGGGTTTTGTAATAATACCTTTATGATAGGTGCCTTTGTTTGTTTTCAATAAGACACCATTGTCTTCAATTATTTCTGTATTTTTGAATTTGTGCAATTTTTTATCACGTAATTTTGTGTGAACATAAGCAATTTCTTGACATGAATAGTCGGGGGGATCAAAACAGTTTTTATTAGCTTTACTAATTTCAAACGGGGTGAATATTGTAGCTAAATGTTTCAAGAATTTCTGAAGAATAATTGCAAAAATTTCGGCTATGTGAGAAATTTTGAAAAATATATTTTTGGGGTTTAAAAATTCTCTAGCAAATTTTACAATACTTTCCTCTAAGTTTCTTTGACATAAGGTGACAAGTAATCTTGTATTTTCAAGTATTTTTTCTCTTTTATAGAGAGTTTCGGTGTTATTACCACAAATTAAAATTATTTGATTTTTATATTGATTAACAGCTCGATCAGTTATTGGTATAGAGAGAATTGGATTCTCTATGGAGATGTGTACTGTTTCTAAGTCAGTACTTTGTCGTTTTTCCACTATTAGTGGTCTAATTTGAATGTTTTGTAATATTTTTACCTTAGGGGTTTCTGGTATTGTTTGATCAATTTCGTCAGCGGACAAATTTGGTAACTGATCAATATCTTCCAGTTCTTTTTGGATTATTAAATCCATGTCGTCTAAATTAACATCTAAAGATGCTGTTTCTACATAATTAGTTTTTTCCATTTGATATATAATATCATGCGGTTGTTCAAATTTCATTGGAATCGTAACGCGATTATTAATAAATTGTTTATTTTTTAAATCTATATTAAAGTTCAATGCAATAAGGTCATTAATACCTATGACTCCGTCGAAAAATTCGTGGAAGTCGTAAAGAATAAATGTCAGCATATGATTACTATTAAATTCCCTGAAAGCTGGAATATCTGCCTGATACTTGATATTTTTAGTACCCAAAAGCGTTGAAAGTGATACATTTGAATGATAAATACTACTTGGGTAAAATTTTTCTGCAATTATAGGTTTTAAAATGGATTTTGTACTACCGGTATCAATTAACATTCTTAATGGTGGTTTAGAAATTTCGATATACGGCAGAGGGTTATTAGAAGTTATATTTAATTCTATTAAATTTGATTCCTCCTTTGAGGCTCGGCTCTGAAAATTTGGACTAAAACAAACGACATCATTTTCAAAGCGCTGATTATTATTTTGTTCACATTGTAAAAATGCGTTATCATAATTATCTGCTTCTATTTGATTTTCAGCGTAATCGTTAACAAATAGTTCTTCAGATATAAAGTTACGGTTTTGATTATTATTTTGGAAAAAATTATTAGGTCTAGTATTTGGATACCAAGTTCTTTTACTATACATTGACGGGATTCTCGAAGTGGTTGACATTGGTTGTGGTTTTGGCAATTGATTCTGTGGAATCGAATTAGGTTTAAACACATTTCGTGGGGTTCCAAAAACTTGTGCGTTTGTTGGATAATTACGATGCTGAGGGCGTGGTTCAACATTTATAGGTTGACACGGCCATACAGAATTTTGAAAATTGGGTTGTTGCGATTGATTTATGTTTTGATTTGGAAAATATTGTTGATTGTCAATATTAAAATTTGGGTTAAATTGTGAATTAAATTCCGGATTTTGCCGGTAATTATTATTATTATTATTATTTGGTCTAGAGAAATTTTGAAATTTAAAATTATTTTTTGGAATATTCAATTTCGCGTCGTTGGGATGCGTATAAAGATTTTCGAAATTTTCGAATTCACCCACATACGCTATAGCGTCTTCTAAAGATGCGGGTTGCTTCAGGTGCATATTGTTTTTCAATGTGCCTGTGCACCCTGCAATAAACGTATTTAATGCGGTTTTGTCGCAATGGTTCATATTACAAATTTTTTCATTCGCATTAAAATTATTATCATTACTAATTCTTTGCACTATATTGCTTCTCAATAACTGCAATCTAGTGCCGAATTGAATCAAATTCTCATATTTGAATGGTTTGGTCCTAGTCAGTTCTTGAATAAGACAATCTAAATTGCGCTTATCAGAGAAACATTGTCTTAATGCATTTTTTAATAGATTCCAATCGGTTAATTCTACCCTATTTCCAACCATAAACTCAGCTTTTCCTATTAATTTTCCTTGTATGCAATCAAAAATATGATCATCTAATTCCCTCTCATTATAACTACTATATGTTGCCATTAATTTTTCGCATTGAGAAATAAATTTATTTAATGTATTAATATTGCCATCATAAGGCCTAATATTTTCTATCTTAGATTGGAAAAGATCCCAGTTAATGGGACGTTTCTCCTGTGTTGGTAGCATTTTTGCTACTTTCAGATTTATCTAAACTGAGATTATCAAAAAGATTTACAAGATCATAATAATCGTTCAAAAAAATCTATTGTAAATAACTTTATTATTCCACAAATATCTTAACTACTATCTTCCCGGTCCTCGAAAGGGATTAAAGGAAGGCAAAAGGAACTTGGCACTCACCTCGATGGTTTAAAAAACCAGTTTCCTCTCCTGAGATTCTGTCCACCGCCAGCTCCAGTTGTCACCACTGAAGGGTTGGTTCGATGGATTCACGATCACGACGTTGAAACGTCTAAGTCACAAAAATAACTGTTTTTCGTAAGAATCGATTTTTCACAGTTTTTCCGCGACCTCGCGAATCCTACTGACTGCGCCAAATACGTATTTTGGAACTGAGACGGTGTTTTTAAAAACAATTTTTATTGAGAAAAATACAATTTTATATTATTATTTAAGTGAATATAA
Source organism: Crepidodera aurea (assembly GCA_949320105.2). Lineage (NCBI taxonomy): Eukaryota > Metazoa > Arthropoda > Insecta > Coleoptera > Chrysomelidae > Crepidodera > Crepidodera aurea. Next base: position 165,857 of record OX439472.1, on the reverse strand, counting down.
TTATATGCTTTTACGCTGCAAAAGCTAGACAAAATCTAAATCTTAATTATAGAAAAATTAGCAAAGCCGACTAAAACTAAAAGATAAGCAGTAATATGATAATGGAATACAATGAGAATAAAAGATAAAGATTCAGCAAATTGCGATGTCGTAACTTCCTGTCCTTTTTTTTAAATTTTTAATGCTTTGCTTGAGATTTTTTTATATATTACATAATCCTTTAACCTGTTTAACTTTTTCTTTGGCTCTTACCCATTCATTATTTGCACTTTTAATTCAAATAAACATAAAATTTACAAGAAAAGGAATACTTTATTGTGTTTATTTAAAAATTATAATTATAACATAGGCCTACATTTTATATACGCTGGTGCGCTGAATCCAAATAAAAAAAGTTTGAATCGTGTTTTATCAAAAATCTTTAAATTATAACATTATGGTTTCAGCCCACCAAAATCTTCAAAAAACAAAACTTGCATTTAAACGAAAATTACAAATCACGACACATCAAACCGAATTTTATAATGGTTATTTTCTAAATACTCTTAATATTTATTGTCTTGCTGAAGCTGCTTTAAGATTAGCACCAATCGTATGAAGAGTACGAAATACTAGAAAAACAGACAATGTAGATCGATATAAAGTTATTCAATTGTTAGTCTTACCATCAAGAGCATTTTTCTGTCGAAAGTCATATTTTTGAAACTGCATATTCTAAACTGTCTAGAATGGTTTATCAGAGTTATCATATATATTATACGATTTTCTTTATTGAACGTATACCATGGTAATAAAGTCAATTTTTCGAAACTCCGATTCGTCTAAAAACGATATTAATATTGAAAATTTGATAATCCTGTAGATATAAGCAATTTTAGAAACACCAAAATGTAAGGATATGTTGCTGTTATTTCTACGTAAAAAAAGATACACGTAATAATTTTCACTTTAATGTATAGAAATTCTTTTCTCCACGACTATATAATAATGCACAAATTATTTTTACATGTTTAGCTGAATAATGACGTAAATTCTTCACACCAGTGAAGAATGAAAAAGAATTCACTCTCGTTAACCAATCACATTCTATGATTATCAGAAATCACGCTAAAATGAATAAATCAAATCGTCTCTTTTAAAACGTCAAATACCTAACTACGGAAATCGCTTCTGACAGCGCCTCGTTTGAAACGTCAAAATAATCATATAATCATAATTTTACGTATATATAGAGAACAAAATGAACAACAGTAGCGATAGTGAAGAGTTAATATGTACGCCTCTCGAAATTAAACAAATTGCTCAATCATCAACAATGGATTTGCTACCGGAGAGATCAAAGCAAGACTATAATAAGATTTATGAAACATTTATGGTATGGAGAAATTCCAATAAAGTAAGTTCATTTTCGGAAAACGTTCTCCTAGTATATTTCACAAAACTTTCCGAAAAATATAAACCTTCAACTTTATGGAAAATATACTCTATACTAAGAAGTACGTTAAATTTAATAATGAAATACACATTGAAAATTATTCCTTAAGGGCGCGGTCTTCCTGTGTATAAAATCCTATGCTGCAGAGACCAAAAGTTAAATCGACTGATTTCCGAATGTAATGGAATTTAAAATATAATTTTCAGACAAATTAAAGATAAAGGTCTAACTTAGGTAGTCTTACTATTCTAAATCGATAAATTTATTATTTTCTATGAAAACGACCGCTTCAAAATCATCCAATTTTTTTAAACTTAAAAGTGGCATTTAACAATCTATATATCCTCGATTCTGAAAAAATAAGAAAAATAAACATTAACTTGACCTAAGTTAGACCTTTATCTACAATGTGGTTTAATCAGAATACATCAAAATACTTTAATTTATGAAATCAGTCGATTTGAAATTTTGAAGTCATTTCAAATTAATTTGAAAGTTTGGTCAAACAATGGCGTCTAAAAATTCTTTACCCATAGGTATTCAGTATATATATATATATATATATATATATATATATATATATATATATATATATATATATATACCGGTAATCTTACGTACTGGCACCAAAAACTAAATCGACGTATACAAACCCGGAATTGTAGAGATATAAGAGGTTCTACCGGCACCGTATATATGTTTTGACTGTATATGCTGTCTGGCACCATATATATTATTTTAGAATACACTTTTCAATTTTATCTTGGACATACATATTCGCCTCGAACGCTTAAGGAGGTTGGGGCGTTAGACAAGAATATTGAAAAATCTGAAAAAATATTTTTTAACAAATTAATGCGTATGACAAAATTTTCTATAAAAAAAACTTAAAGTCAAAAAGTTAAAAAACTTTTAATCCTACATATAGCATACAAACAGTACATTTTTATTCGAGCAAATAACCAATAGCCCAGTTGTCAGAGAGTTTGACCTCGTCAAAATGTGATATCGATGAAACTTGGCAAAAATCTTTGCTGCTCTAAAGTGTATGCTAACTTTACAATTTCGAAAATAAAATCGTAAATTTGGTTTTTCCATTATATCTCGAAAAAAAAAAATTCGAAAAACTAATAGCACCACGTGAAAGACCGGAAAATTTTACTAAAAATTATATTATAAGTTATTTTTAAAAAGAATTTGTATTACTATAAAAAATTTTATTTTATATAAATCAATTTCTAAATTATTTTTAACTTTATTAAAAAAAAATAATTTCTGATTTATATAAACACTATTTTGAAAATAAAAATTGCGTCGAATGAATATTGTAAAAAAAATGAAAATTTTAAAACATAAGTTTTACTAATCCCAGATAATGTTCATCATTTTAATTATTTTTAAATCAAAAGTAAAAGTATAATAATGATAAATCTACAAGGATTTTTTTTTGTTATGCCTCTATTAATAGATATCTTCACTTTTATAAAAAGCAGTGAGAATTTTAGAAATTATTACGTCCGATGAAATTTTCTATGAGAAAACAAAAAAAAAAATAAAAATTAATGGACTCCTGAGAAAGCTTAGAGTCTCCTCTTTAAAATGCTTCCTTTTTTGTTTTTTTGCTTACAATTTACACAAAGATACTTCAGTTTTTCCGAACGTCTCGCCTGAATATTTGAATTCAACGGCTCGGCGCGCGTCGAGTTTTCGAATTTGCTTTCTTATTTTTAATAATTTTTTACAGTAATACAATTTTTTTTTAACTAACTTTAACTTTTTAACTTTAAATATAATTTTTAGTACAATATTCCGCTCTTTTGGTGCTATTACTTTTTCGAAATTTTTATTTTTTGTCCAGATATAAGAAAAACCAAGTTTTCGATTTTATTTTCGAAATTGTTAAGTTAGCATATACTTTAGAGCAGCAAAGATTTTTTTATCGTTTTCTACACCCATTTTAGTACTTAAATGCCAAGTTTCATCGATATCACATTTTGTGCGAGCTGTTGGTCAATATCCTTCTCTGGCAATGCATATTTTAATATTTATTCCAATTTTATAATGAGACTTTTAATTAATAAAAAATACTATTAAACGTTCGTAAACTGTTGAATCTGTCTTTTTAATTAATAATTTCTATTAAGTCATTTTAATTTGAAGTATTGTAATTTTTGCCAAAATCGCGTATTCTAAAAAATGCTCTAGGTTAGAATATACAGCATATCCACAAATGGATCGAAAAGTGGAAAAAAATATTATTTTAGTTTATTCTTTAGAAAAATCTTACTAAAGTCCATAAAATAAGTTCAGAATATCCAAATCTTAGAATACCTGTACGGTGTGTTAAAAAGTAAAAATGTATCAATAGAAAACTACCATTACTTATTATTATTATATAAATATAAATTTTCAAATTAAAAATTAAATTTCAATTTTTAAAACATAAAAATTAGTCTTATTGACAAACAAGATTGGCAAATCCAAATTTTAGTTCATTTGTAAAAACACAAATGTACTAAGAAATTAATTAAATGAGAAAAATTATCGAAATTATTTATTAATTGACACAAATTGCACAATTGTTAATATTTTAAAATGAGCCACATTGTTTAAACAAAATTGCACTATTTAATATATTCTAAGTATAAGTGAACAATTTTTATATTATTTCATTTTGTTATTGCTTTTTTTGCAAAAAAATAAAATTTTAGAGATTCCGTAGATATTGATATAAGTAAAGGTTCCATTTGAGGGTTTTTGATGTAAAAATTTGTAGTTTGGACAACAACTTACTTATATAAACATTTTGAGTAAAATACTAAATAATCTTAGTTACTTTTTAATATTCTTACACATTTTCTTAATTTTCTACATGTAACTTAAAATTGTGATATACGAATCTTATTTTTTTTGACAAACATGATTTTTTTATAACGAATAACTTTCTCGTAAAATTAAGATTTTTTTTAGTGGTTCTTGATAAAAGAGGGGTTTTTAATGCCCAAATGTTATTATCGATATAATTTTTAATTAAAGAGCTTGCACCGCAATCCGTTAAAATATCTACCAAGTTTTTGTAAAGATTTTTCAACAATTTTTTAGTTTTTACACGGAATTCACAAAACGCTTCTAAATGGTGCCTGAACGTTCCTTCCTGCGTGGTGCCGCAAAGTTTATATAATATAATAACTTAAAATATATATCCTTTTGGCACCACATATTATTTCAATTTTATTTTGAAAAGAAGTATTCGCCTCGGAGGTTGAGTCGTTAGACAAAAATTGTTTTTTATTAATTCTCCAATTTTTTAAAAACTTAATTTTACTTTAAAGTGCTTCTAATTTTTTAAAATTATTACCTAATTTTTATACATAAATTTATAAATTGCGGATATTTACATAAATTTAATTTTTTTTATTACTAAGTTAGGACAAAAAATTCAAAGATTCAATGGATCTAAATAAGTAAATAATTATAATCAATGGAGTGGCGAACAAAAAACTAAAACTGTTATTAATTAACCAACTAGTTGACATTTAGAATTATTATTTGTTTTTTAATATTACAATATTTTTGATTTGTGAAGTTTTGAATATGTAAAAAGTTACCTTGAATAATATTTTTCATTATAGTTGAATATTAATAATAAGGATTTAAAACTCTTATTAAAAATGGCAAAAGGTCTTAGATATTATATTTTTTAATAAATATAAAAAAAATAATCGGTTTGGTTGTTATTAAAATAATTGATTATTTATGGATACCGTTATTATAATTTAAAATTAAAATCTAATTTTAATTATCTAAATGTAAAAATGTGAAGTGTAAATGTAAAAATGTAAAGTGTAAAATGTAAGTGTAAATGTAAAAATTACTCTTGAGAAATGAATTGGCGTTCTATCGAAATTTTGTAAAAACACAAACTAAGTAATTCTACATCTGAATCGTTTGATTTTCTTCTCCTTTTTAATAAATTAAAAGTTTTTACAAACCAATATTAAGACCACGTCAACTAATTCGACATTCATGGCAAACCTTATTTTTTTAAACAAGTATGGAATAAAGAGTATCTCTAGTGATAGAATGAAGTACGTATAAAATACATAAGAGACAAATGTTTCAGAATTTTCTTTCAATCTCAAGAGCGACAATGTTTCTTTTCTGTTATTATAAGTGGTTTCAGAATAACTACATTCAGTAGTGGCCGTGGAGAAAATTTTTTAGTAATTCTTGATAATTCCCAAATATTATTATTTATATTATTTTTAATAAAATAATTTATGAAAAATTATAATTCTACCTATTAAAGCATGAATCGCAATCCAAAAGCAAGATTTACCTCTTAAGCTTACACTGCAAATATCAAGTTGTTTATTTTTACATCGCATTCACAAAACACGACTAAAAGGTGCTTGAACGTACTTTCGTTCATGGTGCCACAACGCTTCGATCGCATCCTGGTGCTTGTACGTAGCGTATGCTATAGACGAGTCGGGGTGACCCCTGGAGAGTATACGGATTAACTAAAATCGGGTTTTTACATATAAATGGTCCAAGTGGCACCTTCCTGAAAATTGCTGTGGGGCATCCTGGGGTGCTCAAGATACCAAAAATGACTTAAAACGTTGTGGCACCAAAAATTGGTGCCACAACGTTTTATATGGTGCCACAACGTCTATATAAGGTCGTTTTTGGTGCCGGAACGTAGGGTTACATATATATATATATATATATATATATATATATATATATATATATATATATATATATATATATACTGAATACCTATGGGTAAAGAATTTTTAGACGCCATTGTTTGACCAAACTTTCAAATTAATTTGAAATGACTTCAAAATTTCAAATCGACTGATTTCATAAATTAAAGTATTTTGATGTATTCTGATTAAACCACATTGTAGATAAAGGTCTAACTTAGGTCAAGTTAATGTTTATTTTTCTTATTTTTTCAGAATCGAGGATATATAGATTGTTAAATGCCACTTTTAAGGTTAAAAAAATTGGATGATTTTGAAGCGGTCGTTTTCATAGAAAATAATAAATTTATCGATTTAGAATAGTAAGACTACCTAAGTTAGACCTTTATCTTTAATTTGTCTGAAAATTATATTTTAAATTCCATTACATTCGGAAATCAGTCGATTTAACTTTTGGTCTCTGCAGCATAGGATTTTATACACAGGAAGACCGCGCCCTTAAGGAATAATTTTCAATGTGTATTTCATTATTAAATTTAACGTACTTCTTAGTATAGAGTATATTTTCCATAAAGTTGAAGGTTTATATTTTTCGGAAAGTTTTGTGAAATATACTAGGAGAACGTTTTCCGAAAATGAACTTACTTTATTGGAATTTCTCCATACCATAAATGTTTCATAAATCTTATTATAGTCTTGCTTTGATCTCTCCGGTAGCAAATCCATTGTTGATGATTGAGCAATTTGTTTAATTTCGAGAGGCGTACATATTAACTCTTCACTATCGCTACTGTTGTTCATTTTGTTCTCTATATATACGTAAAATTATGATTATATGATTATTTTGACGTTTCAAACGAGGCGCTGTCAGAAGCGATTTCCGTAGTTAGGTATTTGACGTTTTAAAAGAGACGATTTGATTTATTCATTTTAGCGTGATTTCTGATAATCATAGAATGTGATTGGTTAACGAGAGTGAATTCTTTTTCATTCTTCACTGGTGTGAAGAATTTACGTCATTATTCAGCTAAACATGTAAAAATAATTTGTGCATTATTATATAGTCGTGGAGAAAAGAATTTCTATACATTAAAGTGAAAATTATTACGTGTATCTTTTTTTACGTAGAAATAACAGCAACATATCCTTACATTTTGGTGTTTCTAAAATTGCTTATATCTACAGGATTATCAAATTTTCAATATTAATATCGTTTTTAGACGAATCGGAGTTTCGAAAAATTGACTTTATTACCATGGTATACGTTCAATAAAGAAAATCGTATAATATATATGATAACTCTGATAAACCATTCTAGACAGTTTAGAATATGCAGTTTCAAAAATATGACTTTCGACAGAAAAATGCTCTTGATGGTAAGACTAACAATTGAATAACTTTATATCGATCTACATTGTCTGTTTTTCTAGTATTTCGTACTCTTCATACGATTGGTGCTAATCTTAAAGCAGCTTCAGCAAGACAATAAATATTAAGAGTATTTAGAAAATAACCATTATAAAATTCGGTTTGATGTGTCGTGATTTGTAATTTTCGTTTAAATGCAAGTTTTGTTTTTTGAAGATTTTGGTGGGCTGAAACCATAATGTTATAATTTAAAGATTTTTGATAAAACACGATTCAAACTTTTTTTATTTGGATTCAGCGCACCAGCGTATATAAAATGTAGGCCTATGTTATAATTATAATTTTTAAATAAACACAATAAAGTATTCCTTTTCTTGTAAATTTTATGTTTATTTGAATTAAAAGTGCAAATAATGAATGGGTAAGAGCCAAAGAAAAAGTTAAACAGGTTAAAGGATTATGTAATATATAAAAAAATCTTAAGCAAAGCATTAAAAATTTAAAAAAAAGGACAGGAAGTTACGACATCGCAATTTGCTGAATCTTTATCTTTTATTCTCATTGTATTCCATTATCATATTACTGCTTATCTTTTAGTTTTAGTCGGCTTTGCTAATTTTTCTATAATTAAGATTTATATATATATATATATATATATATATATATATATATATATATATATATATATATATATATATATAATTATATATATATCATATAGGTTTTAACACTGTAAGAAAGATGGTGCCCGAAGCAAATCAAATTTGCAATGGATGCCAACCCATCAGCTGAGATATTTAGCGGGGTGATACCATAATTAGCCCAGTTGTGAGAGACTTTGACCTCTCATAAAATGTGATATCGCTTTAAAAGGTGTAGAAAACGATAAAAAAATCTTTGCGGCTCTAAAGTGTATGCTAAATTCGAAAAACTAATAGCACAACCACGTGAAACAGCAAAAAATTTTACTATTATTTATATTTCAGATAACATTTGTTCACTTTAAATTTTATTTTAATGTAATATACTTAAATGTTTCTTTTCAAATTATATTGCTAATTTTATATTTTGTTTCATTTTATTCATTGAATTGTTTTCATTATTCTACAATAAATTATTGATATTTTGTAAACTATAAACGTCACTTATAGCAAATTTTATCTCAAACTATAAAAATGCCATTTTTGGTTTTACTGTACAACTCAAGAAAATCAATAAACTCTGTAGATTTTTTTTATCTCTAATTTTTTCCAAAAATTCAATTTTTTTCCCATTTCATCGTATTCCTATCTGTTATGGTTTAGAATATAACAATGTTGGCACATAATAAAAGAAACATGCACTCAAAACACAAAAAGAACGCTGCAATTGTATTTATTGTCTTTGTAAATAAAGTAAAGTAAAGTTTTTGCTCTCCAAACATTTAAAAAACTTTAATCAGAAAGGAACATTCTAAGTACGCCGAATATAATAATATATCATGAATTTAAATTTTCGCGGGAACTCACAGCTGTTGGTTGAAACTGTTCATTTGGCAACGTGGGTTAGCTAACGTTTCGTCTGAAAGTTGACGAGATTTTAGAGCATGTATATTTTTTATTACTCTGAACACGAGATGCTTGTTGCGCATGTCGTTTAACTGTCATAACGCGGGAATTTTTAAAAATAATTCAAAATTATTTGTGTCGATATGTTATCTATCCATTAGAATAAAAATATATAAAGTATTTTAGAAAAGAATTAGAGGTAATATAATAAAGTAAACGATAAGAATATATATTGAGATGAATTCCGTAAATTATACGATTTTACTTTTTTTTTTAAATTTATTTTCCATTTGTCCACTTTGACATCTTTCAAACATCTCCTCTTCCCAAACCAAAAAAAAATCAACATCCCATAGCAACCCTGTCAAATTTTAAATACCCCTACACATAATTTTAAAATAACTAAATTCCTAAATAACAATTGACAACATTTACATCATTACAATATATTCAAAATAAATGATATTTTGTATGACTTTCATAATAAATTAATTTTTACTTTTTAATAGTTAGTATGTGTAGGAATCATGATTTTTCTTAATCAGTTATAATCACTACTAAATTGTCAATGTTTCAAATTATTACTTTCCATGGAACACTTATTTATCAAATTAAAAAAATGTAATAATTTTGTGTATAGACCAATATAATGAAAAAATTAAATATGCGAATATTTTTTTCAAGAAATACAGCAGTAAGATTTTTTTAGGCTTCAAAGAATACTAAACGACAAAAGAATTTAACAGTGTAAACTGTAAACACACTGAAATCAAAACAAATCCCAAGTTCACACACGCATGCGCAGACAGCGGGACTCTTGTGCAATTCCGGACCTTTGCCATTTATCACTTCGTGAATATTTTGGATTAGTAAAAAGGTAAAAAGTTAATATCTATAATACGGTAAGCGTATTGTATTATTTGCCTCAGTAACCCGAGTTAAATAACGCCGGCGCCGTCCGATTGCTCACGAAATCTTTTCCGACCTTACACCGGCTTGGCGGATAATTTGAAATTTGAGATTGTATAGGTACTGTGATTCTTCCATGATTGAGATGTTTGCTAAAGCGGCTTACTCCTTTGATACAATTATCTAGGAGTCTAGGGCCACCGTGAGCTGAACCAAAGTTCAAAGGAAGCATGCCGCCTTGACTTAAAGAGTGGCTCTTTGATCTACAAAGAAGCGCCGATGCAACTTGACACGTGTCGATAGTTATCATAGCTATATACTAACTTTGATATGAGCAATAACATCACTCTGTATCTATACATTTGAAAAGGGCATTTTATTTCGAATTGTTTCCGACTTGTAAATATCTTTGACATGTTCACCTAAATCGTAATTATTCATCGTTCGCGTGGTTAATTTTTCTTTCGTTTCTCACATAAGTAGGTACTTCATAACGAGGAACAAATAACTGAAAAGAAAATGTTATTTTGATATTATCAATGCCGCAGTAACAAATTATTTTAATTTTAAGAATTAAAAGAAAGATCTTATGGAAGTATCGTTTTCATTGAAAGGCTCTGTATAAATAAAATATACCTACAAAGAAAATAAATGAAAAATAAAAAGTTAAGATTATACATTTTGATGATACTAAATATTGTTCTCCCCTTGTATTAAACATAATAAACAGTGAATTTCTAGAATGATTTCTGTAACGAGAAAATTTCAAAGGAAGGTTTCTGTAACTATTTTGTTTAATTTAAGCATTTATCACGAGATACCAGCACCTCCCGGGCAGCATCTTATTTGACATAATTTGGCTGATATTTGACGTACAAGACCGCGCCCTTAAACGAAAAGGAGAAGGATTTCAAGCAAAGCAATCTCCAGTACTAGCACTGCTAGTTTTAATCATAATTCAATACCAACCACGTTAAATATAAGCAATTGTAATAACTTTACCATAAATTTTGCAAAAGAATATTATAATTTCATTTAAAAATGTAAAGGTTTCTACTAAAAATTGAGTTAATACCTATATCTATGTTCTTTAAATTTTCATAAATAAATGTGGTCGAAAGCTGGTAGAGATACTTGACTCTTTCGCGGGCGATCGAGGTTCGATTCCCAATGAAAGATTTTTTTTATACATAGTCGTGGAGAAAGTATAGTCTTTTACTTGTGTAGAATGGCTATTATTCATTTGGATGATTCCAAAACTCACTCGCTGCGCTCGCTCGTTTTGGAAACTTCATCCGCGTGAATAATAGCAATCATTCTACACTCGTTGAAGAATATACTATTCTCCACGGCCACTACTGAATGTAGTTATTCTGAAACCACTTATAATAACAGAAAAGAAACATTCTCGCTCTTGAGATTGAAAGAAAATTCTGAAACTTTTGTCTCTTATGTATTTTATATGTATTACATTCTATCTCTAGAGCTAGAATCTGTATTCCGTGATTGTTTACAAAAATAAGGTTTGCCATGAATGTCAAATTAACTGTCAGTATTAGTTGACGTGGTCTTAATATTGGTTTGTAAAAACTTTTAATTTATTAAAAAGGAGAAGAAAATCAAACGATTCAGATGTAGAATTTGAAAATACTCCTCCAGAAATAAAAAAATTGCCGATAATATAAATCAAAATTTGCTACCGCAAAAACCCAAGCTTGAATATAAAAATACTACCTACACATTGTTGAGAGATTGAGGTTTCATTTTACTATATTTAATTTTTACTTTCTGTGTCCGTGGAGAAAGTACAGTCTATTACTCACGCTCGCATTCGCTCGCGTTCGGAATCCTCCACTCGTGTCGAATTCTCATTCCAACCTTGTTACAGAATATACCATTACCTTTTAAACGTACCTCCGAGACTAACATTTGACCAATTTCGCAAATCATGACAATAACAATGCAGATGCAAGTTAAAAATACTATGGTTATTAGATATTCTGTTTCCTAAAACAAATTATATATGAATTTAATAAATAGTATATCAAAGTATAAGTAGTATAATAAGGGGTATTTAACAAATATTATCAGTTATCCATGAATATTTTACGCAATTTTTTTATTGGTACACTTTGAAATCATAAATATTGGGATTATTACTTCAAAAAATGGAAATAAGAACTAATAATGTAAAATGTTTGAATTCTTTTCGTTGTCATGGAAATGTAAAAAAAAAACAAAAATTAATTTCCAATGTATCACATTAGATTAATAATAGACCCATCTCATATCTCGCATTTTAGCTAGAGCTTGTGAGCGAAAAAGCGGCGGGTGGTTTGAATCTACTAACTTTTATACCTATCCTTGTCTGATTTTACCCCGATTATTTTTTTCATCTGTCAATACAGTCAGATTTTGTGGTTTCAGCCAATAACAGCTCAGGATCCTAACCAATCATTGTGTTTTATACTGATAAAACCGCTTCTTCGTATTTGTTTCTTGATTAAACTGTGTTTACCTTTTTGAAATGTCAAATGTAAACATTTAACAATTTTTATTATACTAAAATGTATTGCAAATCTATGTTAATAACCAAATTTCAAAATGTATTTGTAAACTAACCTGTTTTTATTAACGCCAAAACGCCTTTAACATTTTTACATACCTCACTTCAACACTAAACTTAAAATTAATTAAATTAAGAAAGACTTCATTTCATTCTTCTTCTTCGCTTTTATTTACGGCGTTTCGCGGGGTAGCCAGTCAAAAAATCGCCTTGGTGGCCCTGTATGTAAAACTATAACAGCCTAACAGCTCAGGTTTCAATTTAAATTGGTAAAGAAAATTTTCAATATTGGCGTGTAAAGTGTCTTTTGCATAAATGACTATGTTCTCTGTTTTTAATACAAAATGATTCAAAAAATAATCCTTTCAAATACGACTCGTCCTCTGAAATTTTATAGATTAAATTTAGAGGACTCGTCGTATTACCTTTGATTATTTTTATTGGGTTGGCCGTTTTGGTACGTGTACGTGCTTATTGTTATTGTTGATATTGTAATAAATAAAAATGAAAATATGAATACACAAATTACAAATACAAGAAAAAGAAAGCGTACACATAAACCCAAAAGAGTTATTGTACAGGGTGGCCAAATAAGAATGCGAGGTACTGTATCTTGGAAACCATCCATCGTAGAGGCTTGCGGAAAAAAAAGTCATTACTAAAACGACCAAGAGGAAAACCTGGAAAATATTTTCAAGTTTCTGAAATGGCTGCTAGGGGGCGTAACTGCGATCTTGAAGCTAAGAAAGTGATGTTTCTGCGAATTCCGTTACATTAACCTACCAAAAAAATACCTGATCTTTAAAGTAGAGGATAATCTGAACCTTTTTTGTTTAACAATTTTTGCTATATCTCTAAAAATAAAGTGGTGGGGGTATTCAAAAGTTTCAGTAAAAAAACCCCTGTATATTCAAAACGGCTGAGCCGATTTTAACAAACTTGGGCTAGTTGAAAAGAGCTATTCTTGGGCTACAAATGCTATAATATTTGAAGTTTTGTTAGTTTCAGATGTCGCCGCTAGAGGGCTTTTTTCGACATCTCGTCAGAAATGGTTAATTTTCTCAAAAAAATTAAACGTATTGGTATGATTTCTTTTTCATGAAAAAGTAGCTAAATGATGTCTAAACAAACTCCCGAAAACCGCATCTCGATATCTTGTTCCTAACCTAAAATTTAGCCCAAAGAAAATTTTATACGGAAATCCCTTAAATTTTTATTTTTTAAACTAATTAATTCCTTTTATTATGTAAGTTGTGGCCCTAAAAAGGACCGATTTAAAAAAGAAAAGTTTTTAGTGCCCCCGTAAATGCTCTAAATCCTGATCATCACGCTATATGCATTGCTGAAGCCTCTCATGGGTAGACAAACCTGCACCTTCAATTTCGGCTCTCGGTATGTTACGTAATGCATTAACGAATCCGGTTTTTCATATGTATCTGGTCGTAGGTTGAGTCTGAAAATCAAAACAAGTTAAGTCTGGTGATCGCGCAGGCCATGGAAACAGACTTCCTCTTCCAATCTACCACTGTTGGAATACTGCATTAATATGCTCTCGCACAATAATAGCATAATGTGCTGGGCACTGGGCAACCATTCAACTGCAAAAACAAGTTTTGACGTGTTTCCAGTGTTTCCAACAACAACGGTAATTTATTGGCCAAAAAGTCAAGAAAGATATTGCCACTTAGGGATTGCTAAAAAAAAATAATTCTGCCTCCCAGTATGCCACACCACACATTTAAACTCCAACGTCCTGAACTTCACGCAACCAATGCGGATTTTCTGCAGACCAATAATGCATATTGTGCAGATTTTAAAGGTGGCTTCATCGGTCCAAAGAATTAGAAATAAAAATTCGCCATTATTGTGTGAGAGCATATTAATGCAGCATTACAACAGCGTTGTATTGGAAGAGGAAGTCTGTTTCCATGGCCTGCGCGATCACCAGACTTAACTTGTCTTGAATTTTCAGACTCAACCTACGACCAGAGAGATACGAAAAATCGGATTCGTAATGCATTACGTAACATACCGAGAGACGAAATTGAAGCTGCAGTTTTGTCTACCCATGAGAAGCTTCAGAATTTCGAGCATTTACGGGGACATTAAAAACCTTTCTTTTTTAATTCGGTTCTTTTTAGGGCCACAACTTACATAATAAAAGGAATTAATTAGTTTAAAAAATAAAAATTTAAGAGATTTCCGTATAAAATTTTTTTTGGCCTAAATTTTAGGTTAGGAACAAGATACCGAGATGCGGTTTTCGCGAGCTTGTTTAGGCATCAATTAGCTACTTTTTCATGAAAAAGAAATCATACCAATGCATTTAATTTTTTTGAGAAAATTAACCATTTCTGTCGAAATGTCGAAAATAGCCCTCTAGCGGCGACATCTGAAACTAACAAAACTTCAAATATTATAGCATTTTTAGCCCAAGAATAGCTCTTTTCAACTAGCCCAAGTTTGTTAAAATCGGCTCAGCCGTTTCGAATATACAGGGTGTTTTTTACTGAAACCTTTGAATACCCCCCACCACTTTATTTTTAGAGATGCAGCAAAAATTGTCAAACAAAAAAGATTCAGATTATCCTCTACTTTAAAGATCATGTATTTCTTTGTTAGGTTAATATAGCGGAATTCACAGAAACATCACTTTCTTCGATTCAAGATTGCAGTTACGCCCCCTAGCGGCCATTTCAA
Source organism: Crepidodera aurea (assembly GCA_949320105.2). Lineage (NCBI taxonomy): Eukaryota > Metazoa > Arthropoda > Insecta > Coleoptera > Chrysomelidae > Crepidodera > Crepidodera aurea. The sequence goes on along the minus strand of OX439472.1, from coordinate 150,617 downwards.
AAACTTGAAAATATTTTCCAGGTTTTTCTCTTGGCCGTTTTAGTTATAACTTTTTTTTCCTCAAGCCTCTACGATGGATAGTTTCCCAGATACAGTACCTCGTATTCTTATTTGGCCACCCTGTACAATCCAAACGCATCGCTTCAACAGTATACTACAAAAATTCAAGGGAAACGAGAAAAAAAATGCCTTGTTAGAAAGTATTTTCGGTGGCTTATGAATTCTTTTTTAGGTCTAAATAGGGACGAATTGGAGTTGTTCAAAAACATTTATACAAGTGAAAAGTCACAAAAAATCAGAAATTAACCCCTTTAAATGAATTTTTCCTGACATTAATGAAATTAAGAAGAGGATATGACTAGGAAATGTCAGATATGTTTAATATTTCAAAAAGTGCTGCTGGTAAGATTTTTTTGGCGTGGATAAATTTAATGTACGTCATATTAGCAAAATTAAATACAAAGGAACGTCAACATTTTCGTTTCAGCCTTTTATACAGGTACACATTTTTCATAGTAATTGTATTTCAACTATTGAATTGAATTTTGAATTGAATTTAAGTTACAAATTACAAATTACAAATTATTACAAAAGAAAATTACAAATTACAAAAGAAAAATTACAAAAGAAATATTGTAGAACAAAATTACAAAATATGTCGAAATTAAAGAATAATTTATAAATTTAATTTACAATAGAATGAGATGTGTAAAAGTTTTCCAAAACATTGCACCCTAAGTGACCAAACACTTGTATTAGTGCAATCATCTGGAAGAGAAATATCAAAATAAATGCATAACATGCAGTTTACATAAATAATATACAATGACAATAAATGGATGTTAATCCAAGAGAAAAAAAAATACAATTGCAAGCATTATGTGGCTAGAAGTTTTTGAAACACGAAATATTTTTGGTAAATAAATATTTTTATTTCATTTACAAAATTAGTTACTCTAGAAATTTGTCGAATAGTCAGTGGTAATAAATTTGAAGCTTTTGGTAAGATGAATGTTACAAATCGATGACGTTTATCCGTCGTACCCCTTGTGTTATATTCATGAGTGCACATTATTTGTTGGAAATATCCCCTTTTAAAAGCAAATGTTAGGACTGTTAAAAAATATAAAGCTTTATTACGTTTAAAAATAATTTTAAGAATATAATTTTGTATAATTTTAAGCGAGTAAAGAGAATTTTCGTAGAGCCCACCCCAAACTAATATCCCATAACGTAAAAGTGATTCAACCAGAGCCTTTACTTTACCTGGCTAACCTCAGTAATTATTGTGTTTGACTGATTAATCCTAATATTTTGAAAAGCATTATTTGCAGAGAATGCGATATAATGTGTTTTATTAACATTTAAAGATAATTGATAAGTATTTAACCAATTCGTTATTAGATCAAGTTCCCTCTCTGCAATTAATTTAACGTCCAACCAGGTATCTGATTTAAAGATAATTACGGTGTCATCGGCATATGATACGACTTTTGCACTTGTTTGAGAAAGCATAGAATTAATATAAAGTAAAAAGAGAATAGGACCCAAAACTGTCCCCTGAGGTACGCCTATTTTTACAAGGGCTGGATCACTTAGTGCATTATTTATTTTAACTTGTTGGATCCTATCAGTCAGATAGTTTTTAAAAAGATTTAACGCTGTTCCCCTTATTCCATTTGTGTACAGAATCTCCAGTAACCTCTCATGATTTACAGTGTCAAATGCTTTCGCCAGGTCTAGGAAAACTGCTAGACATTTTTTGTTTTTATCTAAGCCCTCAACTAGTTCACTTACCACACTATACATTGCATCACTTGTGGCTTTACCAGTTTGGAATCCGAATTGATTTTCATTTAAAATTTTGTTCGAGGTAATAAAATTAGCATTAGCCTTTCTTTTATACATTTCTCTAATAATTTACCAAAATTATTTAAAACACTTATCGGTCTATAATTACTAATTTTTGTTTTATCACCTGCTTTAAAAATTGGGGTTATAATTGATGATTTAAACTGTGAGGGTATAATACCTGTTAAAAACGTAAGATTAAAAATGTGAGCAAGTGGTGTTAAAATGTGCATATGAATATTTTTAATTTGTCTAGCAGTTATGCCATCACAACCAGGAGAGCTATTGTTTTTCAAAGATGAAATCTGCTTCTTTATTATCTCTAAATCAGTCACTGGTGATAGAAACATTGATTTTAGATTGGCATTTATATTTGACAGCGTAAATTGCGGGGGTGGAATATTTTTTAACATGTCTATAAGTACCGACTTTGTTAAAATATTCGTTACAGTAATTTGCCATAGCTTTATTGTCATTAAAGTTTTTTCCATCCTCATGAACTACATGAACTTTTTCATTCGAATTTTTTTTGGTTTCATTTGTTGCTTCATTAATAACACGGTATATTTTTTTCATATCATATTGGGCGTCCTTTATTTGTTTTAGGTAGAATTCGTGTTTGGTTTTCTTTAGCAGTTTATCAAGAAAGTTTCTGTAATGCTTATATTCAGTTTCTAGTGTATTAGAATAATTGTTTATCAGCCGTTTTTTCATTTTATCCCTATACTTTATAGATTGAATGAGCCCCTCTGTTATCCACGGTTTTAATTTGTTTATTTTATTTATATTCTTATGAATTGTTTTACATTTCTCCAAATTATTTTCCAAGGTATTGTAAAGTAGGTCTGTTGCTACTTGTGAATTGTTAGAACTTAAGACTTGATGCCAGTTTTCTTGAGATAGATATAAGTTAAGTTTCGAAGTATTATATGTATAGTGTGTTTTTATGGAACAACTTGTGACGTTTCCTTCTTTTGGATTACAATTTTTTTTAATATTAATCATTACTGGATAGTGATCTGTTATGTTACACTTAATGATGAAAGAGCTAACTTCATATTTATCATTTAAATTTGTATCTGATTTGAAAAATATATGATCTAAGCATGTAGCACTTGTAGTCTAATGTTTCACGAGTGGGTCGACGGATGTAAGGTTTAAAGCCATGTTTAGCAAGGACTGACATGTATTTGTTTGCATTTGCTTCCTCGTCTTTCATAATGTCAATATTAATATCGCCTATAAAATAATTAAATTTAGGATTCTCAGTACTTTGTGCAAAGAAATTATCTATTTCTTCAATAAACGCAGTTAAGTTACTAGGACAAGGCCTGTATAAGCCAATTATTTTATGGGCTAGTCCTTTTATATCAAGATTTAAGATAGATAATGTAACATTACTTACCGCAAGCTTCAAATGTGATACAGAGTAATTTAGACTTGATTTGACAAAAATAACTATACCGTCGTTTCTATTAATGCATTGTTATAAATTGTTTTATAACCTGGAATGCAAAAATTGTCGATTGAGTCTAATTGAAAACATTCACTAAGAATAAATACATCACAATTGTCCATTTTATATGCCTCAAGGAAAACAAGAAATTCATTGAAGTTTTTTCTTAGACTTCTAATATTAATATGAACAATATTTATTATTTTGCTGTGGATCATTTTGAATAGAGAAGGGTTATCATCAGGATCAATGTAAATACCAGAGTGATTTTTCGAACATTGAATTTAAGTCATTTAATATAATTTCTTCGTTTGTTATTACCATTTGAAATGTTAAAAGAAAAGTTACAAAAATTCAGCAACTGATATGATAGTCCGTCCGGTTTTTTAGAATTTCTATGTTGTGCTTTAAAGTGTGACAATCAAAACTGGTTGCTGGATGCTCAGTGGCGTACGCGGTCTTGCGGTATTTATTGGATAGAACACAATTACTACAACAAGTTTTCTGCTTAGGACATTGTCTAAAGTCATGTTCTTCTGAGCAGATAGAACAGACAATTTTGTTTTTGCAGTCATCATTTTTATGAAAAAATTGTTGACAGTGGAAACATCTTGTTATTGACAAGTCTTCATATACTGGATATCTTTCCCAGCCAATGCAAATTTTTTTTAAGTCGCTGACTAGTTTAAATGAAAGTGGTGTACATTCACAGAAAACAGTAAACTTGCCATTCTTATTTTTTTTTACAAAAGTGACTTTGATGCCATCTTCAACCTGATTTTGTTCATTTATGATTTTTTCTATTTCATCTTTTGTATAGTTTTCACTAACATTTATGATTTTTATTTTAGGTTTTCTTAGAGACGTTAGTTTAACTTCATAGTCTGGTAACTTACTAGTTACTTCATTCAATAATTTTTCTGTTTCTTGTCTAGATTGACACTTTATGAATACATTACCATTTTTTGCATTTTTAATACTGTTAATTCCAACTTTAATATTTGCCGGATTTATATTTGAATCTATGTGTTTTCTTGTTTCTTGAACTGTTTGTGCCTGCTTGGGTTTTACAACCAAGCTTGGAAAATTTTTAGGTATCCGATTTGATAATGCTAGCGTATGGTGGTTTGTTTACTGAAGTATTCAGCTTTGTTTCTAAATTAAGGATTTTTTCTTGCAATAGTTTGATAATATCTTCCTGATGAGTGATAATTTTATTTTTGTCCTGAATTGTGTTTTGTAAAATATCCAGGAATTCATAATTTTTACATTTTATACAATGGAATATTAGGTTACGCTTTTGAAGTGGTAAGCATCTTTTTTCAGTTGTTGACAAATTAGAACATTCTATACAGATTAAACCTTTACATGAATCACATGCGAAGCAGGGCGTTTTAACATCCTTTGAGGGCTGCTTAATTTGTTTACAAATTGCACAGTCCATTTTAAATCAAATTTCATATTAGTAACATTATCCCTCTTAAAAAGTACTGCACTTGAATTTACTTGAGTTTTATCACTGTAATGTATTTACTTCACTTATATAGTCATAGAATTGAGATTTTCAAAAACTGATTATTACAGAACATGCACAATCAACTATGTAACTCGCTGGTGTTTGATTCCGATTTTAATCTGAAGTTTATTCCACTTTTTTCGGCAAAATAGTAGGAGCACAACAACGCACACGTATTATCTTAATGAGCATATTAATAATAATACATATATAAGTAATACATACTTTTTGTTAAGATATTTAGATATTTACGGGCCCATTTAAGATATAAATTACAATTTTAAATTATAATTAAAATACAAAGACAATATATATGTGTAAGTATAAATCAAAAAATTGATATAACAAAAGATATAATAATAAATTATTAGTAGTAGTCTTCCTGGTCATTAGATGGTCTGCATATATTAGGTCGAACTGTACCATCAATAAATTCCAGTTTGGGACAGCTGCTCCCATGTTGGTTATCGACAATGTCCATGATTTTCCCCAATAAAATTTGCAGTTGTTGTAATAATGTGGCATAAGGATAGCTTCGTCTTTTTAATATACATAGTGCCGTCATCACTGTAAAGTCACATTTGAAATATTTAAAAAAAAATTCATTTTGCAAGTTACCTACCATTCACATTGTTCTTGGTGTTAGTGATAATGTGCTGTGGAATCAGCAAAGCATTTCTCAATCGCGGTATATCGTCACTATGAAAACGAAAATTCCGCGGGTTCTATTACATTATTTTCCTCACTAGCTTCAACGGCAACACCAATTATGTTGTGTAGAAGTAAGTTTTCAATTTCTTCGTTATTAACATCCGCTAGAATAGCTATTTCCAATTGTTCCTCCAGGTTGTTTATTATTAAGTTACAAAATATTGTAGGTTAGAAATACGTTTCATGTCATTGTCAGAATAAAGGACTGTCAAAATAAAGTATGCCGATGAGGAAAGTTGCAATAACTCTCATAAACCAATCGTGACATTTCGTAATACAGGATACTTTATTACAGGATCCTTTAATAAAGTTTAACTTAACAGAGAATTAGGGGATTATATAAGATTATTAATATCTTAAATACTCTAGTTTATAATTGTGTTAGCAGATTTGGGAATACCGATTTAATTTATTTTTAAGTACCTCTTGTGAATATAATTACGCCCGAATGTTATATTTCTTAGTTAGTTGTTTGCGAATGATTGTAAAGAACTGATTATTTTGCTTTTTCTGTCGGAAATTGGATTGTTGTGTTTTGAAAAATTAGTTTTTAAAATATGTCAAGTACTGATACCGCTGATGAAACGCAAGTTGACTTAAGTCCTCCAAAAAAAAGATTTTAAATGCATATAAAGTTGAAATTATTCAAAATCCAGGTATGCGTTTAAACGATGTAGAACTGCGAGTTGCTGAGAGACTTGGCATTGGAAGTCGAAGTGTTCGAAGAATTATTTCCGAATATAAGAGTTCCGGAGTTCTATCAGAGCCGAAAACAAACCAAAATCGGATCACCAAATGGAAGTCCTTATCTGATTTTGATAAAAGCTCAATACGGCGAAAAGTTCACGAGTTTTTCTTTAGAAATGAACATCCAACTATTGAGAAAGTAGTAAACGAAGACCCGGAGTTGCCAAATTTTAAGAAAAGTACCTTCCACAATATTTTAAAAAAACTTAATTTTAAATATGGAAAACTCCAACGTAATAGTATTTTAATGGATCGTGACGATATAAAATGTTGGAGAAGATACTATCTCACGAAAATTAAGGACTTCCGCAATGAAAACAAGAAGATTTATTACCTAGATGAAACTTGGATCAATGCCGGTCATACTAAATCCAGAGTTTGGACCGATGAAACAGTTAAATCTTCTCGGCAAGCATTTATTGATGGGCGATCTACTGGATTAAAAGTGGATAGAAACCATGTATTGCTCATACCATGCGGGAATATTTTTCCTCACGGCACTTTGCCCGCACCACATACATACATATGGAGAATCAACAAAAATCGACAAAAACTTAGTAGGCTGCTGTTCAGCTTTAAATAGTTGTTACTACTGTCAGATTATACAAGTTTTTTAAATTCTTCAGGTAATTTCATTCGTGCTTTGATAAAAATCGCAATTGCCATTAAATATTATTTTAATAAGACAGATACCTATTTATAATAAATAACATTTACCATAGTAATGTATATTTTTTTACACCATCAAAAAGTAGAGATTTCACAAAAAACCCACCAAGTTTTTTAAAGTGAGAATTTTCGATTGAAAATTAGACTGCTTTTTCGAAGTCAAATAAGGTTAAAAAAATAAATATTTTAAAACAAAAAAATTACAGTATGTTTGGGACATAAAAGGTAAGTTTTCACCAAATTTCGTGAAAAATTTTTTTTTTTGTAAAAGATAAAAATAAAACTGGCTGAGGTTGTGAAATAAATCACACTTGTTCCCAAGAACAAAGACATTAAAATGTCCTACACTGCACCAGCGTTCGGACTTCAACAACTACTCATTGGGCTATATGCCTCCCCAGGTATTCAATTACGAAAGTCCAGACGTGGTTTGGCGCCCGACCAAGTCGGGGATTTAAACCAAAAACTTCGATTTTATTATGAAAGAAGCTTGCTATTCTTAGACCGGTTGCGGAATTATTGTTCCTCATCAGTAAGAAGCAGGCTAGCTCGACATCCTATCGTTAAAGGCTGTCTGAAAATGAATTCGACTTGCCTCGCTCTTGATAAAAGTGTTCACGTATATCAAGAACGAGGAGAGCCCAACGCCATCTTCACTTTCATAATAAAATCAAAACTTACAAAACTATAATGACTAGACGAAGAGCGTTGTTATGTATTGTGTCTAGTCTAACGACGGTGGAATTTTTTGAACCATAAAAATACCAAAAAAGGGCCATGGGCGTAACAAAACTGCCTGAGGTTGTGAAATAAATCACACTTGTTCCCAAGAACAAAGACATTAAAAGGTCCTACACTGCACCAGCGTTTGGACCTTAACAACTACTCATTGGGCTATATGCCTCCCCAGGTATTCAATTACGAAAGTCCAGACGTGGTTTGGCGCCCGACCAAGTCGGGGATTTAAACCAAAAACTTTTATCAAGAGCGAGGCGAGTCGAATTCATTTTCAGACAGCCTTTAACGATAGGATGTCGAGCTAGCCTGCTTCTTACTGATGAGGAACAATAATTCCGAAACCGGTCTAAGAATGGCAAGTTTCTTTAATAATAAAATCGAAGTTTTAGGTTTAAAGCCCCGACTTGGTCGGGCGCCAAACCACGTCTGAACTTTCGTAATTCAATACCTGGGGGGGCATATAGTCCAAGGAGTAGTTGTTGAAGTCCAGACGCTGGTGCAGTGTAGGCCATTTTAATGTCTTTGTTCTTGGGAACAAGTGTGATTTATTTCACAACCTCAGGCAGTTTTGTTACGCCCATGGTCCTTTTTTGGTATTTTTATGGTTCAAAAAATTCCACAAAAGTCATTATAAAAATAAAAAAACGAAAACTTGGATATTTGAATTTTTCACATAAAGGAGGGTATCGTTTTAAATGGGTGTTTTGGGTTTCTCATGAAAAAAATTTTTATGTTTCAAAAACTTGAAAATCTAAGAAATGAAAACGAACATTTGTTTTTATATTGAAACTATAAGCTTAAAATGCGTGAAATTCTAAATTACCTGATATTTAGGGCGTATACGGACTACTAAAATTATTAATAAATAAAACATATTTAATGCAAGAAATCTCTTTGAAATTAAAAAAAAAATACGTAAAATAAATCACTATTATTTTTAAAACTATTCAATCCGACTGAAAAGGCCCGAATATTTAATAATTTTTAACTGAAAAATCTAACATTTATTATTAAAATCTAAGTTGTTAAACTAAATATTAAATATGGCAACAACGCAACTTTATCACAGAACCAAAGTACATATCCATCAAAGCGTTATATTGTGACAGAACTACGACCTATATGTTTTCCAGCTCGCCCTTAATTCGTGTAAAACATAGGCAACACATTTTACAAAGTCAAAATATTCTTAGAGCCCAATTTAAAAGATAATGAAAGTATTAAAATGCCAAAAACAAAATTAATAATGTATAAAAACTAAAAAAATGTTTTATTTATTTATTTATAATTTGTCTACTATCCTAGGTTTTTATAAGTATATCGCCGATTATGCAAGACTTTTGAAATCCCAATTTTGTTTGAAAACGGTACAAGCTATCAGTCTGAAATTAAAAGAGGCATGAATGAAAATGTATAAATTACACGTTTATAGGAATACAATTTTAAATTATGGCTTCTATTTTTTTATAAAACGAAAATAAATAAATAGGCAACCTATTATATTCTTATAATGCGTTGCCTATTTATATCGACAATAATGACGGCTTAGTACGAAAATTGAAATGATTTGGGGCCATTTGTCTAGGAATAATCAATCTTGGAGTACTCAGCTCTCATGTTTTACAGTAGCAAAGTAACTTATTATTTTGATTAACAAAAAACTTTCGTTATTGCTCATCTGAAAACGACTTTTTTAATATCATCGTGTATAACTTCCTAAAAAAGAAAGATAAAAAGAGTCACTAGTAGTTATTAAGTTAATGAAAATGTTTTCATGATTTCTCTAGTTGTTTTCACTATATAAATTATAACTTGCAAGCTTGCTAACAAATGTCAAATTAAAAAAAAGATGTATTCACTACTCACCTCAAGACAGTGTTAAGTATCTAAGTACTTAATTAAAAATAACTGTAGAACTATATAAAATACTGATACATTTGTATCTCAATACTGGCAGGACCTGCTGAAGCTTTTATTTAACGTTAATTTGAACACTAGATTTAGGACGAATAGTATTTATTTTTTTGTTAATAAGTTTACATTTCTCTGTTGCTTACATGTACAAATTGTGAAAATCATTTGATAAACACATGCCTCCTATCAAGACTCAATCCGAACTCACAAAACACAAAAACAAGGTTATGTCAAATGACAGCCGGCCGCCATGTTGCCAAATCTTCCTTGTCATTTTGTCGAAAAAGAGATTTCAAAATTAAAAAAAAGTATGTTCCGGGACGTTTTAAAGAAAAAAATTTTGGGAAATACATTTTTTTTCTAATATCTTTTAGTGAGAAAAATTTCGTACGGGGTCGCAAAAAAGCCAAAAAACGATACCCTCCTGTTGAGGTTATGTGAAAGAAGTGTAAATACAAAAGTTGTAGATCTGTTTATTACCTATAACTTTGCCATTTAACTTTTTTCCATAGGACTTGTACTTTTGCTAGAAATCGAGATAAACCGTTTTCTACCCTTAAAAACTCCCCCCTTCCACTTCCAAACCTCAGATCGCCCGTAAAATTATTTTTCCCATCATTTTTGTCATATTCTCTTCCTTTTTCAATGAGTTTCATCCTACTATTATTTTATTTGGTTTCAAAAATTATCGGCACTGGTCTAATCGGTCCACGGGAAGCTGAGATATTGCATTTTAAAGTTTATGCAAATACGCATTTAAAATTTTCAAAAAAAAAAATACCAAAACGCAAAATTTTAAGAATTCGCTATTTTCGTTTATTCCATCTTATAGTGCTCGACGAGTTGTAACGGTTTTATTTTTCCCCAGATTCTAAATTATTTTTTGGATGCCCCTGGTATCAATCTTTTTTATTTTGACAGTAGTGACTGACGTTACGAATGGATGACAATTCCTAACTGTTCTAGTTTATTGTAATTTTGCGTTTTACTCCAATATATCCACCGTTTTAGTTTTAAAAGGGTGTTTAATTTTTGGTATGCGTTAATATTTAGATTTTATAGTAAAAATTGTAAAACGAACGTTGACGACAAGTTCGTTTGTATTTTGATTTGGATCTTTTGGAAAGTCGGTAATGTAGATTTTATTTTCGAGTTGCTATTAGGATTGGTCCTAAAGGTCACATGACTGACGCCAAATTTTCCAATTGGTTACGGAAATTCAGAGATTTGGGGAAGATGCGCGGTTTTTGTTTTAGAAAAGGGTTGTTGAACAACAGCTTTCAAATTTAGACAAGCGTCGGTTTATTTTTTCATTTGGAAGAAGCACTTATATAGTGGCAAATTGCCATCCCTAAGTTGTTTGGGGGATTAAAAGTGCCATTCCATCTGCGAACAAATTGTAGGCGATATTTTGGTGTGTTATATACTGTTAAGTATTGGGATAATCGCCTTTGTTCGCTCGACTGTCGTCGGATTATTGGAAGAATTGGCCGTACTTGTAAGACAACTCTACTGCCTAGCTGATTTCTGTTGACTATTGGAAAATTTGATTTGGATTTTATTATTTGGAAAACTTTATTTTGGATTTGGTCTACTGGAAATTAATTTGATTTAGATTTGGAACATAGAAGATTTTAGAAGACAAACGGTTTGATAAATTTATTTTTTGTATTCTTTCGTCAATGTTTTGTTGAGTTGCGTTTTTGTAGTTTTCTTTGTATCGCCCTTAATTTTAAGTATTTTATTATTCCATTCAGCATTGGTACCACGGCTAAATGAGAACGTTTCTGTTTAGTTAGTTATTTTTGAACCATATTTTTTGTTTTTGAAATTGCCATTTGAACATTTTTATATTTAATTTTCGCACTTTTATATATATTTAATTATTTGTTTGGGATTGGGGTTATTTGTTTTAATAAATATATTGGAGTTTTGTCTTGCATTTACCCCTTTTGTTGATTTTCAGAGGTAAATTAGGTCAGATAAGCTAATTTAAATCAACTGGCGCCTCCCGAGCACTTTAAAGAAATAAGATTTCGATCAATATTATAAATTGGAATCACGACCGTCTCCACTACAGAGCTACGCTGATAGGCATAAGGTTGAGATCGACAACCCACCTTTATATGTAGCCCTATATTGTTTTTTTGGGCCTATAGGACGTTACAGAGTACATTAAAAATTACACATCATCATCATCATCATCCATTTTTACGTTACCGGTTGTCCAACATATCGCGGTTTAAAATTGACGAATTTTTCCAAAACTGACACACTGAAAATAGCTTTTTCGTTAATAATTATTTCACCGAAATTTCCCTCGGCAAAAATGTAGTAAATAGAAGTACTAATTCATTATATATCTCGAAATTTAAATACTGCCGATTTTGGAGGAATTTTATGGATTTTTAAGTGATTTTCTAAAAAATCTATTTGTCGTATCTCCTTTATTATTAACGATATGGAATGGTACTAAAGGACAATTTGTAGATTTGGACAAGCACATTCCGAATCTTTTTTAATTTTTAAGCTATCTCTTCGGATAGTCGAGAAATAGGCGTTCAAAGAATGACCTAAATCGTCCTCGGCACCCCCCTGTAAAATTGAAGAATTTGAAAAAAATTCGATGTCTGTTTTTGAAGCTCTAACGGAAGTGCCTCAAAAACGCTTTCAAAGTTGGAAAATTTTTATGTTTGTTTTTTATGCCATCTTATAGTAATTGAAGCGTAAACCAAAAAAGTAAAATTTTTTGATCTAGCTCGATCGGAAGTGCCATAAAAACGCATTTAAAATTTTCACAAAACACTCGGAAAACGCAAAATTTTAAGAATTCGCCATTTTCGTATAGTCAGTCCATCTTATAGTGCTCGACGAGTAGATAAAAAAAAATCATATTTCATAGTTGACAATCGGTCCACGGGAAGCTGACATATTGCATTTTAAAGTTTATGCAAATAAGCATTTAAAATTAAAAAAAAAAAACTACCAAAACGCAAAATTTTAAGTATTCGCCATTTTCGTTTATTCCATCTTATAGTGCTCGACGAGTACATTAAAAATCACCCATCAATAACAATTTTTACGTTACCGGTTGTCCACATATCGCGATTTGAAATTGATGAGTTTTTCCAAAACTGATACACTGAAAATAGGTTTTTCGTTAAGTTTCAAAAATGGATTTCTTGTTTATTACTGCAATTAGTTGGCTACAGATCTTGTGTATCATCCTTCATCTACGTCAAGGCGAAACATTGAAAAAAGATAATTTGCAATTTGGATAATAATAAATAATCATAGGAATACACAAAAAAGTATATTATAAAATATTCAATTTATTTACATAATTAACAGTAGCTAAAATTACACAAAATATTTTTATCAAAGTTCTATTTCTTTGTTTCTTTTAAACTATTGATAGCACACCTCAAATATGAACAAAAACATACTATTTTAAATTTGATTATAGGCTAGTTATACATATAAGAACATAGAAGGGCAGTTAGCGGAAAGTTTAGGTACGTACAGTCATAATTCTTTTTATTCCTTATGTTTTCGTGGTCGCTGAACACGAATTTGAGGTTTGTGACAGATATTTTGGCCGGAACATTGTTTTTTTTAGTTTTTGCCCTAAATCTCGGCAAGTATGCCTTTTTTCTAAAAAAAAAATGTAAATATATTCTATACAAAATTAAAGGTAACAAAATTTCCCACAAGTTTCATAAACAACAATTTTTTCTACGACCAATAGTTACGCCCTAGCTAGAGTGCGTTGAAAAATGTGCAGATTTTCCAAAGGCAATATGCACTTTTTTCAAAAAAAAAAAAAAAAAAAATACCTGTCAGCAAACCTCAAACTCATGTTCAGCGACCACGAAAACATAAAGAATAAACGGAATTAGGACTGTACCTAAAGTTCCCCTTAACTTTACTAAGTTCATTAGCCTATTAGTTTTGTTATATTAGCTTAAGTTTATAAATTTTAAATAAAAAAAATACTCTCCTACTCCACTGTATCATTGGCTTGTTCTAGTACTGCTCCGCTATATGCCAGATCCCAGTAGTGTTCAACTTTATGTTTTTTAAAATGTTCCCTTGCCAATTTTTCGGTAGGACAAACTTTAAATTTAACTTCTCCAAAGTTTCTTTGCTTTGTTGTACCTTCCCACACCATAACACATTTATTTGGAACTTCTTTTCCATCTGGATCTCTTACCATATCTTCCTCCCATTTGATGCGATTTAACATTAACCTGGATAATAAAACATAAATTTTACAAAAGGTTGTCATAAATTAGTTTGATAATCCCATTGTGTAGTGAAGAAAACAGAGAAAGCCAAATACGGAGTGTTATTGAGAAACACCGAATTTAATGAAATGCCAAGATACTATCAGAAATAATCCACAAGTAAGTTAAAAGAATCTGAAATTAATAGTAAATATCTGGTCACCGAGCTTCGCTCTTAATATTCAAATCTACATTTTTAAGCAGCCCAATGAGTATATAATTTAAGTATATTCAGTAACATTGAAAATTATAGAGCTGTATGTAACCAATCAGTTTTACCTAAATTATTTGATTGTCTTGTGAATAATTTTTTAAAGTGGGATTGTAAAGACTTGGTGGATGTGCAACAGCATGGCTTTTCTAAAGGTAAATCTACAAGTACTAATTTAATACTCTATAGTCATTTTATTGCTAATTCAATGGAAAATAAGGATCAGGTTGATTCTATCTACACAGACTTTTCTAAAGCCTTTGATAGAGTTAACCATGATCTACTTATTGCAAAGTTACATAGTTATGGGTACGGAGGTAAAATACTTGAGTGGTTAAGTAGTTATCTATCTAGTAGGTGTCAGTATGTAAGTTTCTATGTTTGCTGATGACCTTAAAATGTTTCGAATAGTTAATAGCGTAACCGATGCCGCTTTGTTGCAGAATGACCTTAAATGTTTAGCCAATTGGTGTGAAGTAAATATGCTCTACCTAAATGTAAATAAATGTTTTAAGATTACTTTTAGTAGGTTGAGAGAACCGGTTAATTATAGTTATAACATAAATAATGTACATCTACAGGAGCAGGATAATGTAAAAGATTTAGGAATATATTTCGATTCTAAACTAACGTTCAAACGTCATATTAATCAAATTACCACGAATGCATTGAAGATGTTGGGCTTTGTTCTTAGAAATAGCAATCAGTTTTCTGTACAAACTTTAAAGTTACTGTATTTCAGTTTGGTGCGATCAGTTTTAGAGTATGGATCTATTATCTGGTCTCCTTCATATAATACTGATGTTGACAGCATTGAGAAAATTCAAAATAAATTTTTGAGAGTATGTGCATACAAAATGGGTTTTACTCGTCAACAATACACATACGATGACATACTTTCTAGGCTTAATATCTCGACACTACATCACAGAAGGCTGGAAGCAGATTTAGCTTTTCTTCATAAGATTCTAAATGGACATATTCAAATTCCGGAGTTGTTAAGTTTAATTTGTTTCAATGCTAATGTTAGAAGGACTCGTAATACTGAGATATTTAACATTCCGTTTCATGTTACGAACTATGGTCAAAACGAACCAATTACTAGAATTTTAAAAGTGGCCAATGAACATGGTAGTAGTTTAGAGTTGTTTGGAATAACTACAACAACGTTCAAAAAATCAGTTAAGCGTTTGAATATGTAGTTCTTAAATAATTTCTGTATATACTTCTTATTTTTTAGCACATAATTTACACTTTGTACCGTTTAGCATCTGTCTGTAAAAATGGTATATCCGTATATATATAAAATAAATAAATATATTTATAACATGAAAAATTATTAATTAATTCGCGAAAATCACGGAGTGGGCGACATCTACTTGAACTACTGAAAGGGAGATAAATAAAAAGTTGATTGGCGATTGGCTTGAAAGTAGGCGGGAAAATTAAAAAAGCTGTCAGTGTTAATTTTCAATTGGCTGCAGCTGTTGTTCACGTTTATCAACTGCTTGTCACAGAGGTTAGTTAAATGCATTAAAGTTGCCTAGTTTCTGGGGATTTCACCCTTTTAGAGTGCAACATCTACTGACGCTTGATCTTCGCGAATAGTCTCGGCGGACAGGCCCCGTTTCCGGGACGGACAACAGCAGCGTGTAGGGCACAGGTCCCATCAACAGAAGATCGCTCAGCTCACTCTATTTATCACTATATAAGAAAAACTCTATGTTCAATTGATTTTATTATTTATTGATCTGCAGTGAAGGAAAATTATAGGTCTGATATTCATACTTGGGTAAAAACCTCCACAAAAACCTGTGACCAGACTCTCGACGTGTGGCAGATATTGATATCATATTTTTTCAAAAATTTTCAGTTACAAAAATAGTTCATTCGTACATTACATTACAATTTGTTCTTGGAAAATACAAAGTCACAACCAACTTTAAAATGTACTATGAAAATAGAGAATTTTAAATGTCTCTTTAAAGTTTCTTGTAAAATAAAAAATTGAAATCTATGTTAATAGTATACGTGTACAAGCATTCATTCTTTTTCTCTCTCTCTCTCTATGATAATGAAAACTTAAATATTAAAACTGTCCGCATAATAAAATAGTAGCCGTAAGGGGTAGTCTCATACTATCGGGGAAGGGAAGAACCTTTACTTGATGTGCATAAAGCATTTCCACCCGCCAAAAAAAAATTAGCTTTAGGTTAGGTTAGATCTTTGTAATAAATAAAGAAAAGTACGATACGTGTGACATTTTGACATTTGTTACATTCTGACAGGTGTCATATTTTGACAGTTGTTCATTTTGAGATTTGTTCATTTTGACAGTTGTTACATTCTGACACGTATCACATTTTAACAGTTGTCACGTTTTTACAGGTGTCACATTTTGACAAGTGTCCATTTTAACAGTGTTACTCAACGTTACTATAAATATTTACCTAAACCCATGATTTCTGAAATTGAATTGGCAACGTTGTATTTTCAACTTTGAATTTATGAGGTGGCTGTCATTTGACAAGCAAATTATTTATGTCCGTCAAATGAACCTTTCCTTTTTTATATAAAGCGGCAAATTTAAAATTGAATTCTTTCAGATTCAAGAGGTAGAAATTTTATTTTTACCTCATCCTTCAATGCTTATTTGTAGTTAAAATTTAAATTTTAATACATCTGATCGGCCTAATATAGTTTTTGTTTAGATAAACCTGTTCTTTTGACAGATAAGTCAGACTTTATTTATTCATAGCCGTATCGTATGTATTTTAATTGATTTAGAATTTTGTATTAATATATATTTCAAAATGGCTTCATTGTAAAAATATTATCAGTCCTCCTAAATCCTTGAAGGCAGAATTATTAGTAATAGCAAGGCAACGTAAAAACAAATTAAAAAAATATATTATAGATGAGATGGCCAGAGAAAAAGGAATTAAAATTCTCAGATTGCTTCCGTACCACGCAGAGTTAAATCCCATTGAACTGATCTGGTCACAATTATTAAAAGGTTATGTTTCTCAAAACAATAAAACATTTAAATTTCCTGATGTGCGAAATTTGTTTTTGAAGGCAGTTTCAGATGTAAATAGAGAGCATAGGGGAAAATGCATTGATCATGTTAAAAATGTGGAAAATTCATTTAGGAAAGAGGATATATCAATGGATAATTTAATAGAACCTATAATAATAAACCTCAGAAAAGACAATTATAGTGATACCAGTAGTTTTAGTGAAGACAGTGACTTTTAAAGATAGTTCTTGAACTAACTTTTTTTTTAATCTTTGAGTTTAGGTAAGTACTGAAGTGTTACTTTTAATGCCAAGAGATTAAAAACAGTTTAATCCCAACATATAATCCTCCTTGTTATTTATTGGTTAAATTTAATTCGTTCAATGTTAAAGTGTCAGATGCATAAGGTTTATTTTTATTTTTTGTAAATAATATAACTTCAAAATTTAATCTACGAAGTGCGTATATATATTTTATATGCTGTGACCTTATTTATATTATAGAAACTTATTTTGCAAAGTACGCCTATGGAATGTGACGTTATATCCCCACTTTTACTGTACTCATCTATCCTTTATAGTATATATTACTATAGAAACAAGTTATTATTATGTGCCGTTGCTAGGAAATAAAACTAAAAGCTTAACTTTTCTTGTAAATATCTCGGAAGATCGAATTTTCACAGACATGAGACCTACATTTTTTGCCGATTTAGATAGGAATTAGTCTACCCTGAAAGTTTCATTGAATTCTGACGAGTGGATTTCGAGATCCTCTGGACACACAAACACACATACATACAAACCTTGCTCGTTTAATAGTATTTGATAAAAATTGGATCATCATACCATACAAGAAATGGGAAAAAGTAGAAATAAATTTAGTAATAATGTTGACAGAATTTCTGAAACAAGCAATATCGTGGGAATACAGAACGGAAAAATGTGCTACCACTAATTGTTTATCATTTACTTCCAGGAAACTTTTTTAATGTGCATTTTATTTTATTTTATTTAACGTAATATGTCAGTCGGGAAAAATATCCAGGTAGTTCCTAATCCTACCATTCAGTTGGGCAAAAAATATGAAATGATGAAATTAACTACCCCCAACATTTAATGTACATAACCTGTTTATACAAATTAAGAATAAATTATTTCTAGTTTCATTCAGTATTTCGTTGTTTGATTAAGATGGAATCGTTTAGCAGGATTTAGCAGCTGAATTTAAAAACAAGGTATCAAATGTCAGTCAATTTTTGAGATTATTGTTTGGAACCTTATGAAGTGAGTGATTTTTTTTGCCAAATGATGCGTTTTGCGATTATATTGTGGTTGATAACTAACTACATTGATGATCAATCAAAATTTCCTCCACGTATATGGCTTGCATGTCAAACAGCATGTGTAGAACAACAAGTCATTCCACTCCCAATTGAATTAAAATTTTTATTCGGCACATCCCGATATTTAAAAGTTTATTGATATTTTAAACAATATACAAATTCAGACGTATATAAAAATTAAGACAGCTCCAGCAGCTGGTACATCTAAAATTAACAAACTCAAAGGGTATACTAAAAAAAGACAATATTTTATTGATGATGTAATATAAAACTTTTTTCTCTCTCTTTTTCTCGTTTTAATTTTATTAACTGTGTATCAAATAAATATTTACCTACTTGATTGGAATAAATACAATTATTATTTAGTTGATTTGTATTATGTTGACCATTTTCAGCAACGGATTATAGCAGGTATTTTTGCCCTTATTATTTAATGTATACAGATCTGGCCAAATTTTACCGGAACATAGGATTTTCAATGTATTTTGAACAAGAGCTCACGTAGAAGTCGACCAGCACAAAATCTAAGAAATGTGAGCGAAGGAATATCAACTATTCAATTGAACCACTGTTCCCCTTTCTGTCTCGAGCAACTGGCACGTGATACTTGCCATTCAGTGTACTGTAAAATCGCAGAAATAGTAAGCCGATAATGATTGAAAATAAAATATTCACGTTTACAAAGGAAAAAAAGATACAAATTTTAAAGTGGTGTATTTTGGGGGCCACTCGATTCGAGATACAATAAATTTATTTATAGTTGCATTTGAAAATAGACCAATTCCCACACAGTCCACCATTTCTCGAATTATAAAAAAGTTAGATATGAGATTATCTCTGTTTCACAGATTTGGCTATTGTTTAGCACAAAAAGATGGTTTATTTGAACCTTTATTACATTAGATTCGTAGTTTTTATAGTTACATTTTAGTTTTTTTTACCGTTATGTTTTTTAAATCGTAGAATGTATTTTATTTTCAACGCCGTTATGGGAAGAAGGAACCACAGCATTTATTTTCAGAAGATAAATTATTTGTTACATTTATTGCAACATACAATGGAACTTCGGCGTCGCAAAATCTGTTCCTGAAAGTCTCACATACACACCTCCTCTCCTAACATTTTCGTATTGCTGCCTGCCGGCCAATGATATTAAGCAGATACGCGCTCTGCTAGCGAAGAGTAGGGATACAATAATTTAGAGTGGTTCAATTGAATAGTTGATTTCTTACATATTGTGCTGCTGGTCGACCTATACGTGAGCTCTTGTCCAAAATACATTGAAAATCCTATGTTCCGTTAAAAATTTGCCAGATCTGTATAAAAAAATGCAATGTGGGACGATATCAATAATAGAGTTAATTAATAAAGACAAATCAACATTTAACTTATTCTTCAACCAAAACATTACTGACGAGAAATATACTCATTTGAACAATTTTAATATTCAGGATCTACGATCTTTTAGACTTGTATTTACAAACCGAGGTTTTAATTTCAAGTAAAGTTATTGAAAAAACTGTAGATAAAAGTGAACCGCAATCTACGATTGTGTTCATTCATTCATTCAGTTTGTAGTAGTCGTTTTCCACATAATAATTATAAAGTATGAGGTACACTTTTAAAGGGATTTCCAACAATGTACGAATTTGATAAAATTTTAGTATATTGTAGATATCGACCTTCTGAGAAAATGTCTCATGGGCCCAAACAGATCCTATGACTAGTTTCCGAGATACAGTGGCGGGTAAGGGGTATCTTGAAAAACACGAATTAAATGAAAAATACTATAAAGGTTGGTATTTTGTTTAAAAAAGTGATACGATCAATTTAATTTGTTTCTGAGCGGCTGTATTGGATGTCATGTGCTGATTTTTTATTTACAGGGGTACTCATAAAAATTATTATTTATTTGAAAAACAGGAATTAAACGAAAAATATTATAAAGGATGGTATTTTATTTAAAAAAAAATAATAATACAAACAATTCGATATTATCTTGGTGTAGGATGTCACGTGCCGATTTTTTATGTACAGCGGGTACTTATTTATATATATATATATATATACTCTCAACAAAAAAGTGATAAAGTCCAACCTCAAATTGCAAATATATTTAAATTGTTCTAAAATAAAACGTAAATAATTTTATATACCTACACCTACAAGGGTAAATTGAAAAATAACAATAATAGAGTATGTAAAACGTAATTTAAATGTTAAATATTTTAAATAATTTCTGGTAAGACATTTTCTTCCACGGGCATAGTAGGTATGTGCTGCCACATTTGCAGTGTTGTTTGGTATTTAAGTTATGCCCGACATCAAACGGTTTTTAAATATCCAAAGAGTATCTGTATCTGTAAATCTAGAAGGGTGGGTCACCCCACAGCACGTAGGCCACATTTGGCCCATTGTGCGTCCTTCTGAGGTTGAGCCTTCCTTCTAGCTCGTCAGCCAGCCTACTTGTTTAAAGTAGGCGATGACGTCGCCTGAAGGTAGCTCCCTCATGTTGGCATGTGTTAGCCACCGCTCGCCGAAAAGAAAATGTCTCATTTGTGAGAGTGTCGGGCATTCGCAAAGAATGTGTTCGACAGTCTCGTCTTCCTGTTCACATCCTCTACACAGTGGAGTGTCAGATAACCCCATCCTGTAGAGGTGTTTTCGTAGATGACAGTGGCCAGTCAGGATACCTGTGGCTGTGCGCAGGTTCTGTCTGTTCATAGTCATGTATTTTTTGGCTGTTTCGCTGTTCGGATACTGTAATAGTTCCTTGGCTAGCTTGCAACCTGTTTCGTCGTCCCATCTACCCTTAAACTTGTCAAGGGAGTGTTTCTTCAGTAGGTCAGCCACAGCTGATGCCGATAAGCTTATGAAAGTGCCAGGTCCCAAAAGTTTTTGGGAGGCTGCTTTCTTAGCTAGAGAGTCAGCTGCACGGTTGCCTTTTGATTTTCCATGACCTTTGATCCAAGCTAACGTGACCACGTTGTTGTTGCAAGCTTCGATCAGGGCCTGGTGACATTCTAGTACTAGACCTGATGTAATCCGTGGTCTATCCAGAGCTAGTAGTGCCTGTCTGCTATCCGTGAGGATGTAAATATTATTACCAGTAATGTTCCTACTGGTAGTCTCTTTTGCGGCGATTGAGATAGCAGTGAGCTCTGTTTGAGCTACACTGGCATTAGAACCCATTGCCCATTTTATATTGAGATTCAGGGATCTGGAATAAATTCCACAGCCTGACCCCTCATTTGTTTTAGACCCATCGGTGTAGATGCATAAGGCACCTGCTGCCAATGTAGCCTCTTGTACGTTTTTTGTTATTACCCTGTAGGGTCTGTAAAAGGCATATCTTGGTGCAATCGAATCTGTGTTGGCTTGTAGCAGTGGGACCTCTCCAAGGACCTCGTGCCACAAGTTACACCTCGACTGACCAGATCCTACGTCAGGTTGTATACCTGTAGAGCGTAGCCGTGTCATGGTCATCACTACAGCCTCCTTAATAAATATATCAAGGGGGGTGGTCTCATCCAAAGAGTATGTCGAAGTCGAGTATGTCGAAGATGTTGATAATCCCCACGAAAACAAAGAAAATGTTTTACCAGAAATTATTTAAATTAAGTAGTATCTTATTAAATATTTAAATTATGTTATACATACGATATTTACCTAATTTGTATATTTCGTTTTATTTTAGAATAATTAAAAAATATTTGCAAGGTGAGGTTGAACTTTGTCAGTTTTTGTTGAGAGTATGGAAATAAACAGTATTAATATTACTTATGAGTACCCTGTACACGTGACAGCTGACACAGCCGTCCAAGATTAAATTAACTTGTTTGTATCACTTTTTAAAGAAAATACCAACCTTTATAGTATTTTTCATTTAATTCGCGTTTTTCACCCACCACTGTATCTCGGAAACTAGTCATAGAATCTGTTTGGGCCCATGAGACATTTTGATCAGAAGGTCCATATCTACAATATACTAAAATTTTATCAAATTCGTACATTGTTGGAAATCGCATTAAAAGTGTGCCTCCTCCTTTGTTCTATTTAGACGTTAATAACTTATTATTTACTTTTAATAGCCCTGAAGATAAACCAGGAAATTAACGTGACACGTATATTGTGTTTAGCTATGTTTACAACACAAAAACTGTTTATTTCAAAGCCCACCCTTTTAACCCTGAACAAAAAAAATATTACGTTAAAAGAAACGTTCGGTTCGGCTCTGTTAGTTGACGGTAATGACGGAGTGACTCAATCAGACTCAGTTTCTATTTATAAAAGTATAAAATTATTTATTATTAATCGATTAAATGAAAAAAAAAAAACGGGAAAATGCTAAATTTATCAGTTCGCGAAATTAAACGACACAGCTATTTAATTTTGTCAACCGGCGAGACAAATCGGAAGAGTTATTTAAATTTCTTAAGCTAAGAAATGTAACAAAACGGTCTAAAGAATTTAAATAAATAATATTACTCTAATCGGGGGAGTTACCTACCCTATCAACTACAGAATTGACTGGAAGAGTTTACTGAATTTATTAATCGCGAACTTAAACAAATTTAAACAGGAGAGTGATTTAAATTTATCAACTTTTAAAATTTAATCGGCAAACTAAATCTGGTGGTTACTACTTTTTATTAAATTGTAAATTAATCGAACAGAACTGAACCTACAGACTGACAGATGAACTTAATATATTAAAACTGCAATTTTAAATTGTATTCGGGACGCGGACGATTCCTAGACTTTCAGCATAGCCAATATTGTGCCAACACATCTCACAGTTAAACACAATGTCAGGTAGCGTGAGTCAGGGATAGAAGTTGCCTACTCGGCCAGTGGGTGCCACTTTAGTGCAAAATCAGTCCCAAAGTCTTTCTAAACAATTAACCAACATTGTGCTAACACATCACACAGTTAACCCCAATATCAGGATGCGTCCTTAAGTTTCGGAATTTAAAGGGATTAGTAGTTCTAAAATATAAAATAAATAACTGAAAGCAAAAGTGGTTTTCTGGTTTCTGGTTTTCTACTACAGTATGTCGTTCAGTACGAAAAAAAATCTAAATTAAATAAATCTAACTCTGGTTAACGGAAAAATAAATAATTAAATCGTGTTCCGACGATTATTCCGTAACTACTTTCAAAATAAAGTTTTTAAAGTAAATTTAATATTTAAAACTTAAACGGTTCCCCTTAAAAATGAATAAATACGGAATTACGGATCCCAAAATAAATAACTTACTCCCAAACTACTAATTCAGAAAAATAATTGTATTTAAAATTAAATAACTCTCCTAGAAATTAAAATAGGTACGCTACTGAGAGTGAAAATTTAATTATAAGTAAACTAAATTATAACACCGGAAAAATGAACAAACTATTTTTAGCCAATTATTCAGTAGGTAAATATAAACGGAAACTAAAATAGAAATCTCACGCAATTCGGTATTTTGATTTTTAAAATCTAAATAACTCTTTGTAAAAATTAAATGAATTCTTTTACTAATAACTAAATTATTCCCAACTTAAAATAACCGGCAAAGCAATCGAACATAAAACAAAACGATAAAAAAAAGTCGTAGTGATACAAAAAAAACGTAGGTAAACCGTACACGACGCGGCGTCTTATCTTTTAAAATAAACGGATGTGATTTCGGATCAAAATTAACGCGATTTTAATTTATCTTACTAACACGGCAAAATCAAATGAAAAATTACGGAAAACAATACTAAGAATTTTATATCTCGGAATACTTTTAAACGGCGAAAAAACGGCTAACTAGATTTCGGATCGACTGTTCAGAATGAATCGCAGGAAAAGAATAAATTCTTAATTTCAAATTATTCTTCATCTAAGGTCTGAAGCCTTTCTCCTTCCTAGAAATTTTCCTACCACTTGACTTAAATCACGCACGCGCAATCAATCCTTAAACGGTGTAGCTTGTAAAAGATTTAAAAATATGTTCCCGGTGAACCAAATAAAAAGTATGTACACGGTGAGCCAAATAAAATCGAACGTTTTATTTAATTTTTAATTAAATTTTTATTTAATCCCGAAATTATTTATCTTTTCTGAACGGAGAAAAATAGCTTCATTACAGTAGTTTACAAAAAAAAATGTTTTATACATATTTGAATTTGAATTTAACTTTGTATTTCGAAACTATAGTCATTGGAGAAATGACGACACTAACGGTATCATATTTAAGGAACTTTAACAGAAATTTGTATGAGATTTTAAGCTATACAAGTGAACAAGTATTTGCTTTCAAATATGCTGTCAGAGGTCTTTTTATTCAATCAAGGAGCGCATATATACACGCATGATCATTTCGTCTGTTGAGTCCGTGATGGCAGTCTTCATACATGAACACGCGCTCCTTCCTAAGCGTTATAATAATAGAGTTAGTATAGATGTACTACGAGATGTAGTAAGAAGCTCTTGAGATTTGAAAGTGAAAGTGTTGATTTTCTTGAAAATGAAGATGGAAATCTTTTTGCGATATCAACGATGTCGAACTTGGTCTCAATGGTTACAACATTTACAGACAGGATCGTACACCCCAGTCCAGCATTTTCAGTAGAGGTGGTGGCGTTTTAATAGCCGTTAGGAAATCGTTGTTCTCGAGTATTATCAACTCTAACCCTTTAATTGAGCAACTGTTCATTCAATTTGACCACGGAAATTGCAAACTTATTTTAGGAGCCGTATACATTCCTCCTAAATCTCATCCTAATCTATACCAACTTCACCATGATCAACTCTCAATATTAAACGAGCATCATCCAGACAGACAATTTTACATATTTGGTGATTATAATCTACCTACAGCAATATGGGATATTGAAGACTTCTGTTCTTCAGCTTCAGCTCAACCTAGCTCGTCATTATTGGAAGAAGGTGCTATCGAAATCGTCTCTAATATATGTGCGTTTCACAATCTTTTCCAGTCCAACAAAGTGTTCAATCAAAGGGGAGTTATCCTTGACCTTGTTTTGTCCCCAGTGGAACTTACAGTGATGACAGCCATAGACATTTTGATCCCGCCAGATGGTCATCATCCTCCTCTTGAAACTACATTACAATGTAAGACGAACTCAAGTGCTGCTCCAGGGGATGAGTATTATTATTATTATGATTTTCGCCATGCCAATTTTAAGGGTATACTCCAATGTTTGGAAGCAATGGATTGGGATGGGCTTCTTCAAGGGAAGGACCTTTCAGAAATGATTTTTACTTTTTATGACGCATTGTATTCGGTAATTGAGTTATTTGTTCCCTTAAAGAAATCTGTTATAAAAAGATTCCCGCATTGGTATTCTTTTCAACTTAGACGCTTGGTCAACGATAAAAAGGTTGCACACAGAATTTATAAACAAAACAGGACTCTCCAAAATTATGAAATATTTAGTCAGTTAAGATCACAATGCAAAATTACATCTAAAGAATGCTATTTAGATTACATACATTCTGTTGAAACATCTGTTAAAAGCAACGTAAAAACCTTTTGGAATTTTGTAAGTACTAAGAGATCCTATAATACCATTCCTGACAATATGATTCTTGATAACTCTTCTGCTTCTTCCGGCGGTGAAGTATCAAATCTATTTGCCAAGCATTTTTCATCAGTTTACACTTCTCAAAATCTAAATTTAAACTTAAACAATATTGAAATCGAGTCAAAACTTAATGTCTCCTCTTACCACATTCCTATTTCAAAGATTTATGAGAAATGATCTAATCTTGATGTTAAGAAAGGTCCAGGTCCAGACATTATCCCTCCCATCCTACTTAGAAATTGCAGCTTTGTATTGTCTCGCCCTCTCTTCTACATTTTTAATAAATCTATCGACACAGGAGTGTTTCCTGATTATTGGAAACTTTCTTATGTCACCCCAATATACAAATCGGGTAGCAAGTCAGACATCAAAAATTACCGACCCATATCTATTCTCAGTACTATACCTAAGGTATTTGAGAACATTATAACAGATTTCCTTACCTATGACTGCTCTGGCATTATAACTGAACAACAATACGGTTTTTGTGCTGGGAAATCGACTGAATTAAATTTAGTTACCTATGTCGACTTCCTGTCAGAAGCTTTGGAGAAGGGTTGCCAGATTGATTCTGTGTATACTGATTTTTCTAAGGCTTTTGACAGAGTCAACCATAATGTCTTACTTCAAAAGCTTGATAAATATGGTGTAAGTGGGGTTTTACTGCAATGGGTTAGTAGCTATCTAACGAACAGGACTCAAATGGTTAGAGTAAATCATCACTATTCTAATTTAATTCAGGTAACATCAGGTATTCCTCAAGGGTCACACCTCGGTCCCTTACTTTTTAACTTATTTATTAATGACATCATTCATTGTTTCCGGCATGGCAAAGCACTATTATTTGCTGATGATCTAAAAGTTTTCCAAACTGTTAAAACCATTTACGATGCCATCAGCCTTCAGTCTGACCTTGACAACCTGTCCAACTGGTGTTCCCTAAATGGCATGGACTTGAATGCTGTAAAGTGCCACGTCATGCGTTTTTATCGATCACAAGTACCTACTACTTTTCATTATAACTTAAATGGTCAGATCTTGGAGTCTGTTAATCAAATCAAAGACCTTGGAGTTATTCTAGATCCCACTTTAAGCTTTAACCAACACATACCTACGGCTATCCATAAATCAATGAAAATGTTAGGTTTTATCAAAAGGCTAACCCACGATTTCACTGACACTACTGCAATTAAAGTCCTATATTGTTCACTAGTCAGACCCCACCTAGATTATTGTTCCTCTGTCTGGTCTCCACATTATATCACCTATAGCAGGAACATTGAGAAAGTACAACATAATTTTCTGAGATACATAGCTTATAAACTGGGTGCCCCCAGTGATTATGAATCGATAGAGCTTTTTCTTAGCATCCCCTCCTTAGAAACTAGGAGAAAACAGAGAGACCTCACATTACTTTTTAATATTATCAATGGCAGATGCAGCTGTAGTGAACTTCTATCAAAAATAAATCTTCTTGTTCCAACCCGCACAACTCGACAGCAACAAACTTTTCATGTACCTTTGTACCGTTTAAACCAAGCGTTTAATAGCTGCATCCCAAGAATGTTAAGACTAGCCAATACTCACAGTAATCTTGAGATGTTTAACTCCTCCCTTCATCATTTTAAAACTCAATTACTGAATACAGAGCTTTAACGTTTAATGTTTTAATGAACCTTTTTTGTCGTGTCCTTTATATTACCTGCTTATTTTTATTTTTACTATGTATGACAAGTGATTATGCCACTTTTATATGTTTATATGTTCTTTGTTCGTATACTTTTTAAATTGTAATCTTTATCTTAAATGGGCTTGCCCGTAAATAAATAAATAAATAAATAAATAAATAAATAAATAAATAGATACTTGAGCGATCCTGGGTTTCAAACTGGAGTTGGCTATGACATGGGTATTGATTGACCAATCGATTGTATCAAAACCCTTTTCTGAAGTTTTGGATTTTTATAGTAACGAGTATTTACTGGGCAAAAACTAGTCGACGTTCAGCAACAAGTATTTACTTGCAAGTATATTCTCCTAGTAAAAACTCGGCCAGCCCGGAAGTAGACCCTCACGAGTGATTGTTATTTTTATTCATACGGATTTCAAGAGAATACTTTACTTATCTTTTACACGTTAGTAAATACTTCCGAGTATTTATCCGTTTTTATTCATATCACCTTTTAAGGTCGGCACCCAATTCGCCTATCCTATTGAACATTTAATGACAATTTGTAATAAACAAGATAGATAATAATAAGAAGAAAATAATATTGTGTTATCAAACCCGGGAGTATTAAGTACAAAACTATAAACGACGACCATATTCGTTATAACAGTAGAGAATCAGTGTTAAAATGTACAAGAAACACAAAACCAGATTTAGTAATAATTGAGGTTAATACTGTCCGCTATTTATTTTCTTGTTTTTACGAGTTGTGTTTACCCTACATTTTTTAATTTCTTGTAGTTGGTGACTGACATCAAAGTATTTTTATTTCTAAATTCCAAAGTACATTAATATTTTTTACGTAAAAAATGTAATTGTTAAAAAAAGTTTTATGACTTGTTAATAATCCATTATCATCAAAAGTTTTAAAACATTTGGTGAAATAATTACCTTTTGTATTTTTTCTGTTGTTTTGGACCACCTTCAACAATAACCACACAACAATCTGGATATAGAACGACGCATCCTGTCATGAAAAGTTGTTTAGCGTTAGTTTCAACTTTGAATTTTTTTGAGGCAAGACCATGAAAATCTCGTATTCTATAAACTGCTACATTTGAACCTGTAAAAAATACTCTTATTATTATTATTATTGGTCCAAAAATCTTGTATAATTGGGTTATAGATTTATTTAATTTCAACAGGTTTATTGTAATAAATATCCTAGAGGACCTTAAAGTACACTTTTACTGCTCATCTTAAGGTACTTTAATGCCATCAAAGTAGTTTTTTTATTTTTCAATTATCTTGTCAAATAAGCGAGATATTGACTGTATACGATAACTTGGGACATCCGGTATAGATAGTAACGACCTATCTTGGCGCGATCATGTGGATCATATAAGAAATAAATTGGTTAGCTCCCTTTTTATCATTCTTCAATTAAAAAATCAATATATCGAGTTTTCACACTCTCAAAACAACATATTTTGGACTGTTGCACTCTCACATTGGTTATGGAATTATTCTCTGGGGCAACTCTGCTTATGCAGATGACATTTTTAAGCTGCAAAAAAAAATCAATAAGACTATTGGCAAATGTTCGTTATCGCAAACCATGTCAACCTTTGTTCAAGAAGCTTCGTATAATGCCTTTGCGTATAATTTACACAGGGACCTTAAAAACCCATACTAGACATCCGTTTATAAGCAAAAACTTAGCCCGGATTAAACATTTTTTTTATTTTCTTTCTATCCCACTAAATATTTTGCAAATTTAATTTCTGCTTATTGACTATAATGTGATGCAGAACTTTTTATAAAATTTTTTTTTAAATCAATAATAAAGGAATTTTTCATTTTTTTATTCAGACATACTAATCACACCATTGAACAATATTAACAAAAATTGGTATGTAATTCTTGTCTTTTCGTTTCTTTTAAGCTTTTTCAATGAATTCAAAATTGTAAGTTACGGGGGTGTATCAAAAAATGTTAAAAATGAACATTTTCTTAAAGTTGGAATATCTTCTTCAAAATCGATATGTTGGTTGACGTAAAACAAATTTTTTTAATAACTTTTTTTCATATTTCAAAAATAAAGGTACTTTACTCTTGAGCAAAATTCATATTTTTTGACAAATTTCGTATACGACGGAACATTTTTTATATTTGATGGTTGCATTTTAGGATTTAGACCATACCATGCATAACTTTTTATAAAGAATAACTTTTTTCCTAAAATTAATAATAAAAAAGTTTCCCATATGGTTCCAACTTAAATACGAAAACTCAACAACAGGAAAGCACCATGCTACGACTTGATAACCGCACAAGTTCTCAAGAAGATTCCTAGAAAAGCCATTGTCTTCCGTACAACAATCTACAATCGCATGCTGAGCCTGTGCTACTTTCCTGTTATATGGAAATACGCCCACATAATAATGATTCACAAAAACGGCAAACCCCCACAAGGAACACTCTCATACAGACCGATCAGTCTTATTACCCATCCCTAGCAAAATATTTGAAAGACTCTTGCTCAAAAAAATCCAAGAAGAATACGACCTTGCCAACATCTTACCCAAGCTCACAGATTAGTCAACACCATTAGCCAAACTCTAGAAAGAAAAGAGTATTGCAATGGAGTATTCCTAGACGTCTCCCAGGCCTTTGATAAGGTATGACATGCAGGTCTGCTCTATAAGGTAAAAAATACCCTTAACTACAACTTTTACGTCCTGCTGAAGTCCTACCTAACTGAAAGACACTTCTCAGTCAAACACAATGATTCAATATCAGACAACTATCCTATAAAATCTGGTGTGCCCCAAGGAAGTGTGTCCGGACCACTCTTCTACCTCCTGTACACTAATGACCTACCTGAAACAGACAACACAACGATAGCCGCCTTTGCAGATGATGTTGCCATCCTCTCTGTAGATAGTAATCCAGTAACCTCTTCAACAAACATGCAAATTCATCTGAATCAATTGAATGCCTGGTATAGAAAATGGAGAATTAAAATCAACCAATCCAAATCTGTTCAGGTGACTTTCATTACCTGCCACAACAATTGTCCACCAGTCACCATTGATGGTGTCCCAGAAACCAGTAAAAAGTGATGTGAGATATCTGGACCTGCACCTAGATCGGAGATTAACCTGGGAGAAACATGTAGGGTAGCCTGGTCAACAGTGAATCAGTGGTACACAGTGAACCATCCCTACCACAATGTCATTTATGGGCTAAACTTTTATTGCATTTCATCTATTTGTAGCTAACCACACTGCCTCTCTGTGTATTTAGTAAGCGACTTGTATCGGCGACGATTAGACGTGTTTTAGGGTTAAGTTTTGTTTTGGCTAGACGTGAAAAAAAACTAGGTAAGTAATATTTTGTCAAGCATGATCTTATTATTGATTTTTAACTATCACTTTCAATTCAGATATATAAAGTTGTTATTAGTTTATACAATAACGATTAAAATGATTACATGATATCTTGTAAACAGATATTGAATTTTAAAAATAAATAGATCAGGTGGTACTCAGTGGATCAGAAGCTAGTGGTACACAGTTGATCATGATCCACTGTGTACCATGTGATTTATAACAAGGTTGTGCTAATATTATTTACAAATTCAATCTTTTTTGATTTCAGAATGCCACGAAATAAGAAAGGAAAAAGAAAAATAGGTGATCATACCAAAGAAGCAATGCTAGCAGCACTTAATGCTATTAAGGAAGGAAACGGTATACGACACGTTTCTTCAGAAGCAAATATACCTTTTGCTACCCTACGAAGGTATTATGCAAAGACCAAAGAAACTGACCTAGAAGGTGACGCAAAATTAACACCCAATTATGAAGTCAATCGAGTTTTTTCGGAAGTACAAGAAAATATGCTTAGAGACTATTATACTGTATTTGAAAATCAAGAGAGGGTAAATTCCCAGAATAAAAAGTAATTCGGTATGCAAAACTATAGTACAGTACGTGCGGTAAAACTTCAATATTTGTAATGCATTCTAAATTGTTTTTGTTAATTTCAATACAAAATTTATTAAATTTCTTGGACTATCACATTATTTTATGATCTTTCATTGTTACTACAGTAGGCCTAAGAGGATTAACGTGCGTCATAGGCGTAACCAGAATAGAAAGGGATAATTGTTATTTAACGATCTCCGAATGGCAACAGCTTCTAATGACAGATATTTTGACTTAAATAGTTTCTAGAAATGCAGTTATTTGATTTTCGATAAACGTGACAAATAGTAGTGACTAAAAATGGAAGCAGTTTGTGAGTATACGCCAGTGAAAAAATTAAAACTAGACCATTTATCGCTCAATGAAAAGAGTGCTGTAGTGAATGTGTACCACTATTTTAAACATCAAAATCCCTCAAACACTATTGACAGTGTAGTTGAAACCGTTGATTATCACGAAGAAATGAATGGAGACGTGTTTGAGGAATATTTTGAACAGATGATTCAATTCATACCAAAAGGATCGGTTATTGTAATGGACAATGCAAGTTACCACTCCAGATTACTTGAACCTTTACCAACCACTAAATGGAAAAAGGGTGAAATTGCAAAATGGTTATCTTCTAAAAATTTAGCCTTTGACAATACAATGCTGAGGGCAGAATTGTTAACTATTGCTAAAAAACATAAGCAAAATTATAAAAAATATAATATTGAGGAGATAGCCAAAAAACGAGAAATTGAAATCCTTCGTTTACCACCCTACCATTGTGAGCTGAATCCGATAGAATTAATATGGGCTCAAGTTAAAGGTTATGTTGCCAGAAATAACACTTTTAAATTATCAGATGTTAAAAATCTCTTCAATAAGGCAATATCTGAAGTAACAAGTGAAAATTGGCAAAAATGTATTAGACACGTTACAGAAATAGAAAAAAAAATGTGGGAGCTAGATAACATAATTGATATTACTATAGAGCCCATTGTAATTTCTCTAGAATCAGATGGTGAATCTTCTGACACAGAGTGCGAGGAACCATAACTTTAAAATGATTAATTTATGTACTTTAATTTTATTTTTTAAGATTTAATATTGTCGTATTTTTTGCATGTTGCTCGTCAAATTTTATCCTTGCGGTTGGTTTTTTTTTCTCATATACCTACTTAATTGTTTTTTTAGCTCCTCATATTAATTTATAAATAATTGTAATTATCTGTACATATTATATACATATTTTGTAAATAAACATATGCCTAAAACAAAATGCCTAAAATAATATTGACTTTTTCTTCATTTTACCCAAATTAAATTACTACTTACGAATTATGTTTATCTATCTAAAATTGGTAATCTAGGTATAAATAACTAAAACAAATTAAATATTTCTATTTCCATATTAATTTAATTTTGAAAACGCACGTCTATGGTTTACTGCCTTTAACACTGATAACTGCAAAACATTTCTGGGAATTTACTCTCTCTTGATTTTCAAATACAGTATATAAAAATTGTGCTTTATTATTTTACGGGCTGACTTCCAAAGATTGTCGTCGTGAAGCCTTTGAAATGGCAAGGTATAATAATATAAAAATGCCTTCCTCGTGGGAAATCAATCAAATAGCAGGTATTGACTGGCTTAGGGGTTTTCGAAAACGTCATCCTGAACTCTCACTTAGAAAACCAGAAGCATGTAGCCTTGCCAGAGCTACATCATTTAATAAAGAGACAGTGACGAAATTTTATGATAATCTCGAAAACGCAATTAAAAGAAATCCAGCATTTTTCGATGGATGCAGAATATTTAACCTCGATGAGACAGGCACAACCACCGTGCAGAAACCTCATAAAGTAATGGCCCTGAAGGGACATAAAAACCTTTGCAAAGTTACCAGTGGTGAAAAAGGAGTTTTATGTACAACATGCTGCATCATAAGCGCTGGAGGGCAGGCACTTCCTCCAGTAATAATTTTCCCACGAAAGAAAGTAAACCCTAGAATGGGTATTGGTACTCCACAGGGAACTTTGATTTTAGCGGCACAGTCGGGTTGGATGAACAGCGATTTATTTGTAGATGTTATGAAACATTATATCAAGCACAGTGGTAGTTCATTGGAAAATCCCAGTATTTTAATAATGGACAATCCATTGAATCGTTAGATTTGGCAAAAGCATCCGGTGTGATTGTACTCACATTACATCCTCATACTTCAGCGAAGCTGCAGCCTCTAGATGTGTCAATTTTTGCACCATTTAAGAATTATTATCATTCTGCCATGGATTCTTGGATGATGCGTAATCCAGGACAACCGATTACTATTTATGATATTGGACAACTAATTGGACTCGCTTTTGAAAAATCCATGACACCATCCAATATACGTAAAGGATTTAACAAGACAGGATTAGTACCATTCGACAGACACAAATTTAATGACGACGACTTTTTGCCTAGTACGGTAACAGATAGGCAAAACCCAGATATACTACAAGCTACTGAAGAACATCAAACTGCTGAAGTACTACTGGACAACAAAATTAATTTAGCTCCTTCGACATCAGCAGGGCCATCAAAAGATTGCCAAATATTAACTCCTGACCAATTTAGACAGCCGCTAAAAGCAAAGCCAAGAACTGGGAAAAGAAAACCAAGAAAGTTAGGACGAAGTTTAATAGCTACGGATACACCGGAAAAAGCAGCAATTGCAGTGGAAAGGGAGGCTGCTAAAAGAAGAAAAGAAATGAAAGGAAAAAAAGGTAGTGTTCGTAAAGTATTGCAAAGCGATTCAGAAGACGAAGAAGAAGTTGTGCTGCAGGATGAATCTGACGATGATGACAATGATTGTTTTGAAGAGGAAAAAGAAAATGATCAAATGACTTTAACTCAAAACTGCTTGCAAAATCCACTTTGTCGATCATCAACTGTGGGGGATTATATTATTGTGGAATTTAGCACAAAAAAACAAAAAATTTACTACGTAGCAAAGGTATTAGAAAGTAGAAATACTTCCATGGAAGTGTACGTTAGTTTTTTAAGGCAAAAAATTGACCAACTATTTCATATCCCCAACGTCCCTGATTTAGCATGTGTTAATGACCATGACATAAAATTTATTTTACCGAAACCTACAGTTACTGGAAGTACTGCAAGACAAGAATCTTGTTATAAATTTCCCATTAATATGTCAAATTTTAATCTGCGTTAGATTATCTTAGGTATATTTATTCTTGTAAATGAGAATTTGAGTTTAACTTTATATTTACCTATGAAAAAATTGTATGTTACTTTTATTTTTTTGCTGATTCACTGTTAAACAATGGCCGATTCACTGCGTACCAACTGGAGTACATAGTGGATCATTTTCATTTTTTTTTTAAACTAAGACAGTCATTTCAAAAAATTTTCTACGATGTTCAATCTAATATAAATTGGACACTAGACAATTAAGGCAACCTTTGCTCGAATTTGCGACAATTCGGGCCTTTAACTTTCAAGATAAGAGGAAGTTAAAAAATACTGATTCACTGTTGACCATGATACCCTACAAACAAAAAGAAGACAACTAGACATCAAATCCAAACAAATGTACTGGCTATTGGGCCGAAAATCCAAACTATCCAAAAACAAGCTGCTGCTATACTGTATTTGAAAATCAAGAGAGAGTAAATTCCCAGAATAAAAAGTAATTCGGTATGCAAAACTATAGTACAGTACGTGCGGTAAAACTTCAATATTTGTAATGCATTCTAAATTGTTTTTGTTAATTTCAATACAAAATTTATTAAATTTCTTGGACTATCACATTATTTTATGATCTTTCATTGTTACTACAGTAGGCCTAAGAGGATTAACGTGCGTCATAGGCGTAACCAGAATAGAAAGGGATAATTGTTATTTAACGACCTCCGAATGGCAACAGCTTCTAAAGACAGATATTTTGACTTAAATAGTTTCTAGAAATGCAGTTATTTGATTTTCGATAAACGTGACAAATAGTAGTGACTAAAAATGGAAGCAGTTTGTGAGTATACGCCAGTGAAAAAATTAAAACTAGACCATTTATCGCTCAATGAAAAGAGTGCTGTAGTGAATGTGTACCACTATTTTAAACATCAAAATCCCTCAAACACTATTGACAGTGTAGTTGAAACAACATCTAAGGCAATGGGATATGGAAAATCTACAATATATAGGGTTCTAAAGGAGGAAAAATCAGGTGGAGTAACCTCACCAAAGCCGAAACCAGGTAGACCAAAACTATTAAAAGTCAACGTGGACGAGTTTTTTAAAAATGCTATTCGTAAGCTTGTTCACTCATTTTTTATAAACAAGCAAATACCAACTTTAGATAAAGTTTTGCAAGCCATTACGAATGATGTTGATTTACCCACAATAAGCCGGGATAAACTATGGAAAGTGTTACATGAGTTAAACTTTAAATTTGAAAAAATGGGCAGACACTCAATGCTAATTGATTCTGAAGAAATTGTATGTTGGAGAAGACAGTACCTCAGAAGAATACAACAAGTTAAAGCTCAAAATAAAAACATTTATTATTTAGATGAAACATGGGTTAATGAAGGACATTGTGTAGGAAGAGTTTGGAAAGACAAAAATATAAAATCATCCCATCAAGCTTTTCTAGAAGGATATACTACTGGTTTTAAGGAACCTATAGGAAAAGGTAAAAGATTAATTATTTGTCATATAGGCAGTACAAACGGTTTTTTTTGAGAATGGTTTACTCTTATTTGAATCAAAAAAAACCGTTGATTATCGCGAAGAAATGAATGGAGACGTGTTTGAGGAATATTTTGAACAGATGATTCAATTCATACCAAAAGGATCGGTTATTGTAATGGACAATGCAAGTTACCACTCCAGATTACTTGAACCTTTACCAACCACTAAATGGAAAAAGGGTGAAATTGCAAAATGGTTATCTTCTAAAAATTTAGCCTTTGACAATACAATGCTGAGGGCAGAATTGTTAACTATTGCTAAAAAACATAAGCAAAATTATAAAAAATATAATATTGAGGAGATAGCCAAAAAACGAGACATTGAAATCCTTCGTTTACCACCCTACCATTGTGAGCTGAATCCGATAGAATTAATATGGGCTCAAGTTAAAGGTTATGTTGCCAGAAATAACACTACTTTTAAATTATCAGATGTTAAAAATCTCTTCAATAAGGCAATATCTGAAGTAACAAGTGAAAATTGGCAAAAATGTATTAGACACGTTACAGAAATAGAAAAAAAAATGTGGGAGCTAGATAACATAATTGATATTACTATAGAGCCCATTGTAATTTCTCTAGAATCAGATGGTGAATCTTCTGACACAGAGTGCGAGGAACCATAACTTTAAAATTATTAATTTATGTACTTCAATTTTATTTTTTAAGATTTAATATTGTCGTATTTTTTGCATGTTGCTCGTCAAATTTTATCCTTGCGGTTGGTTTTTTTTTTCTCATATACCTACTTAATTGTTTTTTTAGCTCCTCATATTAATTTATAAATAATTGTAATTATCTGTACATATTATATACATATTTTGTAAATAAACATATGCCTAAAACAAAATGCCTAAAATAATATTGACTTTTTCTTCATTTTACCCAAATTAAATTACTACTTACGAATTATGTTTATCTATCTAAAATTGGTAATCTAGGTATAAATAACTAAAACAAATTAAATATTTCTATTTCCATATTAATTTAATTTTGAAAACGCACGTCTATGGTTTACTGCCTTTAACACTGATAACTGCAAAACATTTCTGGGAATTTACTCTCTCTTGATTTTCAAATACAGTATATACAAAGTAATGCTAAAACCTATCTAGACATATGGTGTGCAACTGTGGGGCTGCGCAAAACCTACCAGAATAAAAACAATCCAAAGATTCCAGTTGTTAATGCTCCCTGGTACATTAGCAATCAAACTCTCCATGAAGACCTTCAAATTCCGTATGTCACAGAAGTAATTAGAATAGTTTCCACCAATTACCAAATGAGACTGACTGGCCACCCAAACGACCAAATAGAAAACTTGTACAGCGATGGACCAATCAACCGAAGATTAAATAAAAACTGGCCCGAAAATCTTCTCCAGCAACACTAATAGTGATTAGTGCTCTATAAGTGAAAATGCCAATGGGCATTTCACTTGCAAGCTTGATAACATACAACTCTTTTACTAAATATTATTGTAATGAAGTAGATTGTAAAATGACAATAAATGTTAAAAAAAAATGGTTCCAACTTACTGAGACATACTGTATATATTTTACAATTTTACTCAGACATATTACAAACATTATAAATGAATGTAAAGTAGTCCAACAAATCCTTTATTATTATTTATTTAATTCAGGTAAATTTTAATTTTGGCAACTAAATTAGTTAGAAATATATGCATGCACTTTTGTTGATGGAACAACCTGACTGACCTGTTGGCTTATTGCCAGTGCCGTTAAATTAGTAAAAAAACATTTTTAGGTTATTTGGCTCGATTTTAACGTAGTACATTAGAAACTTACCAAGTGATACATCTTCCTTAATTTTTTTAATTTTCTTATCACGTTTTTGATCAGAAGTAAGTTTCCGAGCTGCATTAGCATCTTCATGAGCTTTCTGTCTCTTCGCCATTTGTTCTCTAACGTGGGCTTCTATTTTCGTTGGGTCCTGAACGGCCTCGGTACCTAGTGCTCGCATCAAATTAGAAATCCGCAGTTTCGGTTCTGGGGGTGGTTCCAATCCCAACCGGATCTTCTCTTGTTCTTCTTTCCACATTTCTCTTCTATTCTGACGACGAAGTTTTTTCCGTTCTTTTTTTGTAAGAAATACAGGCATGTATATAGGTTTGATTGGATCAGCTAAAATAAAAAAAACGATATAATATAAATATGTAGTAATTTATTCAGTTTTAAAGATTTCACGGTGAACAGAAGTGTTTCTGCTTTAAGAGTCCGCTCTCGCCTCTGCCTATTCCAATTTGAACATAACCCTCTAATATTTCCAACGATTGTGGGCGTGGCTTTTCGATCTTCCCTAGGCCCCGATGTTTGAAATATGTGAGTACAACTCGTCTGCGAGAATGTACCACGTGACCATCTCGAAATCGGTCAACGTTGCCAAATTTAAATTTAGACAGTTCAACAAAAAGTAGAGCAAAACATATATTTTAGTTCACTTGAAACCTTCGTACAAGAAGAAATAGAAGAAGTGATTAGGACAGACAGCCAAATTATTGGATTCAGAAATGACAATTTTTCAAAGCAAAATATCTACTTTTCAGTTATACGAAGAAAAAGCCTAATTTTCAATCGAAAAAAAAGTTAGTTTATAATAATTAATAATTTAATTAAATAATAATTAATAATTAACAATATACATTGTTTAAAAAAAGTATAATAATTATATTTTTTTTAATATAAAATCGAAAATTCAATGTTTTGTCTTGGCAAAATTACAGGTTATTTAAAACACAAAAAAGAAATTTCCAAATGTTGCTGTCGATAAATAAGTCTCTTAATCTTATGAGAAAAAAGTAGACAAGTTATAACATTAAAATTATAATTGAAATTAAAAATATAAAAAAATTACCGTTTCTTGATGTACTAATAAACATCAATAACAATTTGTTTTAAAACATCAGCCTTTAGAAGATAAAATACAAATGCGATAAAACCATGTTTTTCGTTTTTAATTTTTATCTCTTGCAAAAATAATTTTTTTATGAAACCTCTGGTGAAAACGTTCTTTTTTGTGTATTAAAGTAGTAATTTTTTCAAAGCAAAATATTTAATTTTCAAATTTATACGAATTTAAATTAAGAACAAGCCTAATTTTCAATCGAAAAAGTTATAAATTTTCAATTCGTGTGCGAGAATGTACCACGTGATCACTCCTCACTCTCTCAGCGTCACAAAATCGGTATGTTTGAAACCAAGAGAAATCATCTACAAGTTCGCATAGAAGTGCTCTACTGGGTTGTACCAGTAGAGTTGAGTTTAGTAAGAGAGGAAACATGCGCAATAGTGCCGTGAAGGCGTTAAGTGCAGTGTTGCCGATGCCAATTTATTATATTCCCCAATATCCCAAGTCAAATTCCCAAAATTTGGGGACAAAAATTTGCTGATTCCCCAAAAATTCCCCTCAATAGGTTAAGTACCTTACATTTATCCATATTTGCACAAAATCGTATCGTTATTTCGCGACAGAATACAAAATTAACTTATCTAAAGCAAAGCTAGCAAATTAGAAGCGTCTAAAACTAAGGGAATCACAGAAAGGTTTTCTCTATGTGTCCGCGTTCGCACCGCGCGGAGATAAACGAACTTACCCGATTATAATATGATTTATTATAACAAAAGTAGGTACAATGGACAAATGATTTGCTGCTGTGCAAATGGTCTTGAGTTCTATGCCCAATCTGAACTGTTTTTTTATTTTAATTCCTGCTGATTATTTATTATATTGTTTAACGATGAGATTTCAAAATCCCCGCATAATGCCAATCCCCAATCATCTTGAGATTCCCCGAAGTTTGGCAACGCTGGTTAAGTGTCGAAACTGTCAAGTCAAATTTAATTTAATTATAACCTATATCTTTGATATTAATAGTTTGGTATGTGATTTATAGTTTTCTGTTTAGTGTTTGTGTATATTTCGTTAGGACTCGTTTCAATCATTAGCTGTTTATTTTGCTGATTTGCTTATTGTTGTTTGAAAATATTAATTAATATTTAAAATTAATAAAATCTATAAAATGAAAAAGTTCTATTTGAAAAACAAACACCAAATAAAAAATATATTAAAACTTACCAGACTGAATCTACAAAACTGGAAAAATATTGGTAAACACAAAAAAATATATTTATATTGGCTGCGAACTTCACTAAACACTATTTGTTTTAGGAATAAATAAAATATTTATTGGAAATGAGAATTTATAGATTTCTTTCCCTTAAAGTAGGGGAAACCAGGACTATTTTTATTATACTAATTTCCGTGTATACAGATAAGCCATATTAAGCCTAGACTAATGCCGATTTACCCTAAAACAAATTTCAAAAGGTCCTATTTATTATAATCCTAAACAGATTTGAATGTACTTTATTGCCAACATATTCAAAGATTTCCTGTAATATACTTTTATGATCAATTCTGATGAAATTTCAGATATCAAAACCGGTAACCAGAAAGTTCATACAAAAAAATACTCTTATATTATTATTATATTAAAAAGACTTTTATAACTAACAGTTTTTTATTTAAAAACCTAAAATGCAACT
Source organism: Crepidodera aurea (assembly GCA_949320105.2). NCBI lineage: Eukaryota > Metazoa > Arthropoda > Insecta > Coleoptera > Chrysomelidae > Crepidodera > Crepidodera aurea. The sequence goes on along the minus strand of OX439472.1, from coordinate 109,607 downwards.
ATCTCATCAAATTTTTTCAGTCGTATCCGAGATTTGCCAAAAAATATGAAATTTACTCAGGAATAAAGTACCTTTATTTTTGAAATACCGGGTGTCCCAGAAGTTTCTGACTCATTTTAACTGCAAATATCTCGGAACTCAGAAATGATAGGAAGGTGCGGTTTTCACTGAACAGTTTCTTTTTATATAAAGTTTTTTTCAGTATAAATGTTTATTTAGTAAAATCTTATATAGGGTGTTTTAAAGAAGCGGTCTTTTTAAAATGCAAATAACGACACACCCTATATATTTTTATTCTATCTGAAAGGTGAACTCTTTCCCTTTCCGAAAATGTATAATATGTTGAAGTTTAGATGAAAAATAAGTGAGTTATTTGATTTTTAAGGATAGGCAGTTATGTAGACATATACCATTAGATAATTAACAAATGAGCTCTGGATAAAATTATAAATTGAAAATGTATAAACTAATTTTTTAAATTGAAAAATAAGCTTTTTCTTAATTTAAATTCGTATAACTGTGAAAAATAAATATTTTTCTGAAAAATGTTTTATATTTTGAATTAATATTTCTATAACGGATCTAAAGAGCTTATAATTGGTCTGAATCTAATAATATGGCTGGACAGACAGCCAAATTATTGGATTCAGACCAATTATAAGCTCTTTAGATCCGTTATGGAAATATTAATTCAAAATATAAAACATTTTTCATAAAAATTATCAAAAATTAAAATGACAATTTTTCAAAGGAAAACATTTATTTTTTAGTTATACGAATTTAAATTAAGAAAAAGCTTAATTTTCAATCGAAAAAATTAGTTTATACATTTTCAATTTATAATTTTATCCAGAGCTCATTTGTTAATTATCTAATGGTATATGTCTACGTAACTGCCTATCCTTAAAAATCAAATAACTCACTTATTTTTCATCTAAACTTCAACATTATACATTTTCGTAAATGGAAAGAGTTCACCTTTCAGATAGAATAAAAATATATAGGGTGAGTCGTTAAAAAAATCGACGTTATTTGCATTTTAAAAAGACCGCTTTTTTAAAACACCCTATATAAGATTTTACTAAATAAACATTTATACTGAAAAAAACTTTATATAAAAAAAGAAACTGTTCAGTGAAAACCGCACCTTCCTATCGTTTCTGAGTTCCGAGATATTTGCAGTTAAAATGGGTCAGAAACTTCTGGGACACCCGGTATTTCAAAAATAAAGGTACTTTATTCTTGAGTAAATTTCATATTTTTTGGCAAATCTCGTATACGACTGAAAAAATTTGATATGAGATAGTTGCCTTTTAGGTTTTTAAATAAAAAACTGTTAGTTATAAAAGCCTTTTTAATATAATAATAATATAAGTGTATTTTTTTGTATGAACTTTCTGGTTACCGGTTTTGATATCTGAAATTTCATCAGAATTGATCATAAAAGTATATTACAGGAAATCTTCGAATATGTTGGCAATAAAGTACATTCAAATCTGTTTAGGATTATAATAAATAGGACCTTTTGAAATTTGTTTTAGGGTAAATCGGCATTAGTCTAGGCTTAATATGGCTTATCTGTATACACGGAAATTAGTATAATAAAAATAGTCCTGTTTTCGCCTACTTTAAGGGAAAGAAATCTGTAAATTCTTTTTTCCAATAAATATTTTCGCAGTTTCGAAGTTCGCAGCCAATATAAATATATTTTTTTGTGTTTACCAATATTTTTCCAGTTTTGTAGATTCAGTCTGGTAAGTTTTAATATATTTTTTATTTGGTGTTTGTTTTTCAAATAGAACTTTTTCATTTTATAGATTTTATTAATTTTAAATATTAATTAATATTTTCAAACAACAATAAGCAAATCAGCAAAATAAACAGCTAATGATTGAGTCCTAACGAAATATACACAAACACTCTAAACAGAAAACTATAAATCACATACCAAACTATTAATATCAAAGATATTCGCTTCTCGTCCTAACTGATACGCCCTCTGGTGAAAACTGCGAAAACTGAGCTAAGGAGTAGTTTTGACATTTTGGGTTATTTCTTTAGCGTTGTTAAGTAATTTTCATAGTGTTTTGTCTTGTTTTTACAAATAATTTTGATTTGTTGATCTTTTTTATAATGAGTAATCATTATTGTTGTGTACCTAAGTGTTCATCATGGGGAAAAAGAAACCCTGAACTAAGTTTTCATTCGATTCCAAAAGCAGGAACGTCCAAAGTTTTTTTTGAAACCAAACTTGGCAATAGAGAATTAGTAGATAGGACCACAACATTAAAAATTGGCAAGCAAGTTTCAAATACCATGAGAGTGTGTTCTCTACATTTTACTGAAAGTGATTTTATTCAAAAAGGTATGGTAAAAATATTTAATTATTATTTACCACTTTGCTTTGATTTATTATTTACAGTTAGAGTAAAACAAAGAACATTAAAGCCTCATGCTATAACTTTACAAGAACATAAGAGGTTCTCCACTTTTACAGTGTTAGAAATAGATAATTTCCCAGTAATTTCATGTGGATTATATTCCAATGCACTCGTTTGTAAACACAAACCATATATTTCTATCCACTCATAAGTTTCTATGGTCTTTCCCGCTAAAATAAGATGTCCTGCATTCAGGACATTTTCACCTTCAACTACAGATTTAGAATTAGCCGATCCGCCCAAATAGTTCATGTACTCTAAAATGCTTAACTTCATTTCTAAAAAATAATGGAAACAATAATTTGAGACTAAAATGTATTTGAGTAAAACTCCTGACTACTACTCACCTAAATACAACTGGAAATATCACACTTTTAAAGATATAAAATAAATGTTATGTATAGTTTATAAAATAAAATGAATGTCACACTAAACACTAGACAAAAACAATACACAATTTACACCTAGAAATAATTCAAAAAAACAAAACTGATACCAAATAAACAACTTAAATACACATGAAATATCCCATAAGAAAGCACAAAGTAAACAAACTACTACTCCTTAGCACAGTTCCAATTTCACCGCATGAGCGCTGCAATCTTAATCCGAGTTACCTATAGTAATTAAATTAAATTTGACTTGACAGTCTCGACACTTAACCAGCGTTGCCAAACTGCGGAGAATCCAAGATGTTTGGGGATTTATTGAAGATTGGCATTATGCGGGGAAAATGCGGGCATTTTGAAATCTCATCGTTAAACAATATAATAAATAATCAGCAGGATTTAAAATAAAAAAACAGTTCAGATTGGGCATAGAACTAAAGACCATTTGCACAGCAGCAAATCATTTGTCCATTGTACCTACTTTTGTTATAATAAATCATATTACACATAGAGAAAACCTTTCTGTGATTCCCTTAGTTTTAGACGCTTCTAATTTGCTAGCTTTGCTTTAGATCAGTTAATTTTGTATTCTGTCGCGAAATAACGATACGATTTTGTGCAAATATGGATAAATGGTTAATAAAAGGTCAAAACAAAGAAGACAATCCTAAGGTAAGGTACTTAACCTATTGAGGGGAATTTTTGGGGAATCAGCAGATTTTTGTCCCCAAGTTTTGGGAATTTGACTTGGGATATTGGGGAATATGATAAATTGGCATCGGCAACACTGCACTTAACGCCTTCACGGCACTATTGCGCATGTTTCCTCTCTTACTAAACTCAACTCTACTGGTACAACCCAGTAGAGCACTTCTATGCGAACTTGTAGATGATTTCTCTTGGTTTCAAACATACCGATTTTGTGACGCTGAGAGAGTGAGGAGTGATCACGTAGTACATTCTCGCACACGAATTGAAAATTTATAAACTAACTTTTTCGATTGAAAATTAGGCTTGTTCTTAATTTAAATTCGTATAAATTTAAAAATTAAATATTTTGCTTTGAAAAAATGACTACTTTAATACACAAAAAAGAACGTTTTCACCAGAGGTTTCATAAAAAAATTATTTTTGCAAGAGATAAAAATTAAAAACGAAAAACATGGTTTTATCGTATTTGTATTTTATCTTCTAAAGGCTGATGTTTCAAAACAAATTGTTATTGATGTTTATTAGTACATCAAGAAACGGTAATTGTTTTATATTTTCAATTTCAATTATAATTTTAATGTTATAACTTGTCTACTTTTTTCTCATAAGATTAAGAGACTTATTTATCGACAGCAACATTTGGAAATTTCTTTTTTGTGTTTTAAATAACCTGTAATTTTGCCAAGACAAAACATTAATTATTATAAACTAACTTTTTTTTCGATTGAAAATTAGGGTTTTTCTTCGTATAACTGAAAAATAGATATTTTGCTTTGAAAAATTGTCATTTTAATTTTTCATAATTTTTCTAAAAAATGTTTTGTATTTTTAATAAAAGAATTAATATTTCCATAACGGATCTAAAGAGCTTATAATTGGTCTGAATCCAATAATTTGGCTATCTGTCCTAATCACTTCTTCTATTTCTTCTTGTACGAAGGTTTCAAGTGAACTAAAATATATGTTTTGCTCTACTTTTTGTTGAACTGTCTAAATTTAAATTTGGCAACGTTGACCGATTTCAAGATGGTCACGTGGTACATTCTCGCAGACGAGTTGTACTCACATATTTCAAACATCGGGGCCCTGATTATTGCGTTGAGTTCTTGTAGGGCTCAAATTGAAGAAAAAAAATTCCGCATCCCATGGCGAATAAAAAAATTCGCCCGCTTTACTCTTTCGTTGCGAAAATCGAAAAATAAAATTTGCAAAATCCGAAATTTCGTCGCCATTTGTTCGTTTTCGCGAAAATCATCATCTCCTTAATATATCCTGTAGTAGTGTCCTCAAGAAAGAGTTCGTCATTTTGCTGACCCAGATTGGTAAAAATTTAAAAAGTTACCTCGAGTCAAAGATTAATTAGTATTCACTCTCCCTTACCCCCACAAATTAAACTAGCGACTTGAAATTTGGACTGAAGCTTGGGTCATGACTATCTATCGGAGGAAAAAAAAAGTCAAGTCTCTTAGTCACTTTCTTCCCTGCGAAAAACATGAACACGGCCCTAGATGTATATCTCGAGAATTGCTGGACCGATTTTGACGTTTTAAAATTCAGTATATGGTTTTTTTTTATGGTTTATGGTTTGATTTGATTCGCGGCATTTCTAGGCTTGATTTGAGTTTGATTTGATATGCTCACCGCTTGAGATATATAAATTTAGGTCTTTCAAATGCTCATTTAGGGAGGGAAAGGTTTTTAAAAATTCAAAAAAATTAGTAATAATATTTTGAACCAAGATAGGTATATAATCTTAAAAATTGCAATCTAAACAAACTTTAATTATCACTTTTTTTATTATGAATATAAAATCTAGTACCTTAGGATCTACTCTTTAGTTCTTGATTTTATATATTATTGTCTATCCCAAATTATTTACCTTGAGAGCCCAATACCTTTAAGGGCTTTTGTACTATGTGTACAATTATTCTATTATTAGACTCGGTGCATTCGTTTCCTTTGATTTTTTCGAAGAGTTTTTGAGGAGCTGATATTTTTAAAATAAAGTCTCCAATAGATTAAATTTTATTATTATTTAGGTAAATATATATCGTAAAAATCACCCTGTACATTTTAAATCGATACCGGAAGACAAAAATGAATATATTTGGGTTTTACCTTATCCGTTTAATTAAACGATCGATGCTATCAAAAGTATATTAGAAGAGATCACTGTCCAAATTCCTTAATGGATTCATGTAACTACATGATTCAATCAAAAATCAATTAAAAACTAAACTAAACTAAAATCAAATTTACACTTCTCAAAAACTATCATTCTTAAATTTTAAGTTGTGTCAGTGCAATCGGCCACAGGTGTAGTTATTGTTATTTAGTGTTTTGGAAAGATGGAAAATTATCGTAGAAAAGGACTGAAGACCCGGCTTAGTTGAGTGCGAGTAGAAGACATCCAGGTCCACAAAGGGGACATACTGTAAGTAAATAATATTTTAATATACTTATCTGGTGATTTGTTGAAAGTAACCGCATCAGTAGCAATATTATTTCGATTGACAGGTTAATCCAATAAAAAGAAACAAATCGGCGTCATCTCATCCGAATGTGATTATGAATCACGCGGAATCAAGTAGTGAATTATTGGTGGAGAGTGTAAGATTTTTTTTAAATATAATACCCTACACCTACTATAATACCAAAATAATAAAAAGAAAAGATTGATAGATAGTGGAGTGAAATTAGAATTTTATATGGATGCAAGAGCTAACTCAATTTCTTTTAATTTTTTCTCTTTTATACAAAAAGTTTTCAATAAATTTGGGCTGGAGCTTCGCGAGATATGTGCCAAAAACGACATTTTTGGTATTTTTCGAGTGGATTGCTTCACTATTTTTTAAATATCTCCGGCTCTAATAGTTATTTTTTTTTGCTGAATTGGCAATAAATAACCAAAGAATTTTCGAATTTTCTTAAAAATTGGAGAAAATATGTATTTTTATTTCGAAAAACAATATTAGAGAAAAAAATTTTATCTTAAAAAGAAGAATTTTGTGTGTATTTTTGTCTAAGAAAATCCAACATTTTATTTCTTTATGTAAAGTGCCCAATTCAGGGAATAATAAAAAAAAACCGATTTTTATTTTGTATATTGATTCGTTCCCTCACAAAAATCTTACTTTAGAACCTGCAATATTTTTTTTATTTTTTTAAACATTTTTTGGACTGAAATATAGTTCTTACAAGAGAATCAAGCATAAATATCGCGATAAACATAAAAAAATTGGAAAAAATGAAACTCGATTTTTTTTTATTTTTTTTATGATTCCCTAAATAAAGAAATAAAATGTTGGATTTTCTTAGATAAAAGTACACCCAAAATCTTTCTTTTTAAGATAAAAAAAAATCCACTCGAAAAATGCCGTTTTTGGCACATATCTCGCGAAGCTCCAGCCCAAATGTATTGAAAATTTTTTTACAAGCTTCTCTTTATGTATAAAATCGAAATGACTTAGCTCTTACATCCATTTTCAGAATATTTTCGTCTAATTTAACTTCACTAAAATGCCCCTTCAGCGCCAAAAATGTAACGCCCGAAAAAGATATAGAAAATAGAAAAATTACATTCTGGAAGAAGAATGGACAAATAAATCAAAACCACAAATGGTTTTAACAAATACAAGGCCAGCTATTGGTCACTGGAAGAGCGTATTGCTGCTTTGCAGGAAATCGTCCTAAAAAACGATTTATTTTGCGAGAGAATGAAATCACAACTTTCCGAATTTTATACAAAATGTTATTTACCCGAGCTTGTGGATCCCCGAAAAGCCAGAAGTATGGAGATTCGTAACATTTCGTTAAAATTACATAGTTAGATATGTGTATGATTACTTTTTTTTTAAATGTTAATTACATATTAGTTTTCCTTCAATTTCTTTTATTTTATAATTACTCTATTTTCATAACGAAATATTCTATACTTTTGTTACTCTGATATTTTATTTTAACTAATCTTTATTATTAGAAAAATAAATAAATAATAAAAAAATAAATAAATAAAATTTTCTTTTGGCTCTCTAATGGTGACATTGTCGCCATTTTTTAATTTTATAACTTTAAAGCTAGGCCGGAAGGATATCAAATCCCTGAAATGACGTAGATTTAAGATTATTATTCCCTTAAATACTCGATAATAACTTTCATATTAAAAGTTTTCTAAACTAATTTTCAAGTACGACGAACAAAACTTATTAATAAAGAAGTAATAATTAAAATTCATATTTTTCTGTACAATTTCTCATATAGTTATAAGCATGTGTGGATCCTTTATCTATAAATTAAAAAAAAATCAAGCAAAAAAGTACAACGCTATCCAAAAAACACTGTATTTCTAAACCCTTAAAATGCCATTTCCGTGTACCCGCGGAGCAGAGCCTTAATCTAAAAAAGTGATTTTAATATCCATAAAGAAGAGCATTTACTAATAATCTAATATTCCACAGAAATTATAATTCTTCACCCATCTGTCTACCCCTCGTAAACATTTAAATCAGTGAAACTATTTTATCTTTACCGAACTTTGAGTAATTTTAATAATAATCCGTAGGGGCGCCACATCCTGGCTGGTAAAAATGGGCTTGTAAGGGTTTTCAAATACAGGCTGTTCTCAGCAACGGTATATTTTTTTTGAAATTTTCTTTACGAGCTTATAGGGAAAGGTTGTCTCGATGCTTATAACTATATTTAAATATGTCATAAGACCTACTACAATTTTTTATACCCACTCGAATATTGTCAATGTTTGACCAAAAAATTCATATTTTTCTGGACAATTTCGGAACTTCTCATATAGTTATAAGCATGTGTGGATCCTTTATCTATAAAATAAAAAAAAATCAAGCAAAAAAGTACAACGCTATCAAAAAAAAAACACTGTATTTCTAAACCCTTACAATGCAATTTTCGCGTACCCGCGGAGCAGAGCCTTAAGGTGCTTTTTAACATAGAATATATCGACCATGGCGAAGATGGTTTGCAAGACTTCCTCAGAGAAATAGGCCAAAATTACGATTTCCGAGTGCTTTGTTACTTCAAGCCGTTTTGAAGTATGTTAATTATTACCAAGTACCTGTTTAGTACGGAAATTCTGATCATTAACCCTTATATTAGATTTTAAATGCCTCTCCCTTCCGTTTGGAGGATTATACAGGTATACTCTAGCAAGGATAGTTCGGTATTTGTTTGTTTGTTTCATATTTCGTTATTATCGAGTGAGTAGTAAGCAGATTACCCTTATAAATTATTTAGTTTTTTGTGAAAACAGGTAAGTGTAATTTGACCATTTATTCGTGGGAAACATATGTTTTTTGTGCGTGAATACTTGAAAACCCAGCCCTATATATATTTCTTCTATAGTTATTATAACTCAGTTGCCAGAGCCAGATATTGGCCAAAAACTCTCACAAAATTTGATATCGATGAATCTTGGCATTTAATTACTTGAAAGGATGCAAGAAACGATAAAAAAATCTTTGCTACTCTAAATTTCACTATTTCTAAAACAAATAGCACCACGTGAAAGAGCTGAAAATTGTACAAAAAATTATATTATAAATTATTTAAAAATAGTATATTATATTATAAGGATTAAAAGTGCATATTTTTTTACGAGCAATATTTGCAGTTGCGAAGCGGAGCGCAGCGCAGCCGAGCGAATGCAAAATTGCGTTAATAATTTGGTAATAAATTTGAACACCTATTATAGTCTATTTTTATGTATGAGAGAGTATTAAAATAATAAAGCGTTCGTAATCCATAGGCGTACCACTTCTTTTAGTAGACAGTTAAAATATTTTGTGAAATTATACCTCGAGTATTTTCGTATGAAATAACCTTTGTATAAATATAATAAATATATCGGGTGTACACTTATATTTTCACCTAATTAACCTGCTTATAACTTCTAAGCAGCTGAAGGTAAAAAAGTGCAATTTTTTCTAAAATATTTTATTTTTCCACAAGGTATGTTAAGAACATTGTGTCAAACGGGTTATGTAGGTATAAGGGTTTAAACTTTGACTTTTAAACAACGTTACGTTCATAAATAATAATTTTAATATAAAAACTACTTCTTACCTACAAATCCAAATCAGAATCGAAATCAGAAGATGAACTGTCGCAACCAATATTTACAATGAGTGGCTCGATCATTTCATCAGTAATATTGTCCAACTTCCACATTTTCTCTTCTTCTTTAATCGTATGATTTACTGCCTTTTCCCAGTTTTCAGGCTTCACATCATTTACAGCCTCCAAAAACAACTGTTTAACATCACTCATTTTAAAAGAATTATTTTTTCTTGAAACTTCTCCCTTTATCTGTGCCCATATCAGTTCAATCGGGTCGATATGGTGGTGATCTAACCACCGTCATCCCACGATTTTTTGCAATTTCATATTTTTTTAATTTCTCTTTATGAAGGGAACACAAATGATACAGTTCTCTTCTCACAGAACCGGGATGGAACTTAATATTCTTTGAATTTAGCCAATTCTGTAAATCTTTTTTTAACCACTTGGTTGTGGGCATTTTTTCTGTAAGTCTCGAGTGATAACTTGCATTATCCATTACTATTATACAGTTCTGAGGAAGAAGATCTATCATTTGTTCGAACCACTCTTTAAAGACATCAGCATTCATGTCCTCATGGTAGTCACCGGTACGAGTAGATTCAAAAGTCAATAAACCACCTTTAACAAAACCGTTTGAACTACCGATGCGTACTATTATCAGTCTGCGCCCCTTTCCTGATGGTGGATTTAAACCAGTAGATAAATTATTTAAAAAAGCCTGTCTTCGACTTGTAACAGTTTCATCTTGCCAAAATTTATTTGGTGTATGTCCCTCGTTGATCCATGTTTTATCTAAATAAAATATATTTCTTCTTTGGTTTCTCATTTCTTTTATAGTCCTTAGGTAATTTCTTCTCCATACTACAATATCGCTTCTTTCTATTAAAATAGACTTTCTGGAATGCTTTTTCCATAGAAAACCTATTTTTTTTAAAAGTTTCCATAGTGTGCTTCGACTCATTTCAGGGTAATCCTTATCATCTCGAACCGTGGCAAGAACTTTGTCTACTGTCGGAAATTCTTTCGAAGTCTTTCTTTCAAATGATTTTCTATTTGAAATTTTGGTTTTCGTGGAGCTTTACGTGCTGTTTGAAACTCGCCACATTTCTCTTCTTTAACAACTCTGTAAATCGTAGATTTCCCAACACCAAGCGTACTACTAACTAATTCCACTGTGTCATCAACACTTTTACATAAATGTTTGTCTGTAAATGATTTAAAACAATTAAATATTAATGTTTTTTCATTAACTGTTAAAGGACCGATTTTTTGTCGTTTACGCGGTACTTCCAAATTTTTCATGATCACACAAGAATTCACAATAGACTGCACACTGCACCTTGCATGTTGCAACTAAACGACATTTAGTAAGCTGTCAAGAATACACAACTGAACCTCCTTATTAAATGGAAAACCTACAATCGCATTTTCGCATTTGTTGGTAAGGGATTTATCTACTTATAATTCGATTACTGTAAGAAATTCTTGGAATTAAAATAAAACAAAATTGGCAAATAGGTACTTATTGAAAATAATCTTAAGATACGGCTATGTTATCTTTAATACACAGGGCTTTTGGCCTGTCCAAACCTTTTTCTATTGTTCTGTACAGCTTATGGTTATAAAAGACCAATAAAATACCCAAAACTTGTATTAGCTCAGGTACATTTATGACAATTTTAGGAAATATTTAGATTATTCCGTAAAAATATTTAAAATGACCGTACTAAGTTTTGCATTAGAAATGCTGTTTTATTACTCTCTCATACATAAAAATAGACCATAATTGTAACAGCGATAGCAAGTCGGTAGTCATGGATATCTGGTATTGTTGGTAAATATTGATTGTCAAGTAGACGTCAGTAGACTTACTAATCATATAATTTTTGTAGTAGTTTTTACGCTGCTTTCAAAATGAATCCCGAACACGATGAAAATATACCTGCTGATATATTGGAAAGTGCCGAAGCAGTATATCTAAATCTTTTGCCACACAAATCTCGCCAAGTTTATGAACTTGCATATCAGCGATTCATGGATTGGTGTAAAGAAAAAAATGTGCAAAACTATGCGGAGAGTGTTCTTATGGTGTATTTCTCAAATTTAACGAAGACCTTCAAGCCATCCACTCTTTGGTCACAGTATTCAATGTTGGATATCAAAAATGGTGTGGATATTAGTAAATATTCAAAATTACGAGCATTGTTAAAAAGGCAAAGTGATGGATATATACCTAAAAAGTCTAGGGTTTTTACAAAGGAGGAAGTGGATCAGTTTATATGATAATGTATATTTGATGATAAAGGTTGTTCTAGTATTAGGAATTGGAGGTGCTATGCGTTGTGACGAACTAGTTCATTTGAAAATTGATGACATTGAAGATATGGACTCGGTCCTGGTCGTAAAAATTTTGCAGACAAAAAACAAGAAACCTCGTTTGTTTACCATTATAGGCGATAATTATTTGCGTTTATTTCGAAAATATGTTGCACTACGGCCATTAAATATACAGGAACGTCGTTTATTTTTGAAGTATGTTAATGGGAAGTGTCAAAGAATGGTTGTTGGTATTCACAAAATTAGTGCCGTGCCGCAAGAAATTGCAAAATTTTTGAATTTAGAAAATTGGAAGGAGTATACTGGACATTCGCTAAGAAGAACATCTGCTACACTTCTTATTGATGGTGGCGGTGACCTCACTTGTCTTAAAAGACATGGAGGTTGGAAATCGAGTACGGTAGCAGAAGGATATATTGAAGAATCACGTATCAACAAAGAGAATACTGCCAGAAAAATATTGCAACCTGACAAAGAAGGTACAAGTACCTGTTCAGATATTTCCTCGAATGTTTCATCAACAGTTACGGAGAATATTTTGAGTTGTTCTAACATTAATGAAAATCTTTTGAATTGTTCGAAAATTGTTAGTGATAATTTCAGTGGTGCTTTGAATTTTGGCAATAATTGTTCCAATTGTACATTCAATATCACTATAAATAACAAATAAATACCTATATATAGTTGCCCAATTAGTTTGTTTTACTAAGTTTGTAAGAGACAATGTTTTTTTCTTCAAATTTCAATTACTTTTAGTCCTAGGATTAAAAGTGTTGCTAAGCAACGAGCCAATTTTTGTACGGTAAGGGAATTGATGGCTTTTGCACCTGAAAATAGTACAAAAATGTCAACATTTTTTGATGGTTGGAGAAAAAAAATGTATTACTACAAAAAATTATTAAAAATAAGAAATCGAATTAGAAAAGTACGCGCGCCGAGCCGTTGAATACAAATAGTCAAGCGAAGCGTCGGAAAAAAAAGTTTATATAAATCAGAAATTATTTTAATAAAGTTAAAAAATCATTTTATAATGTGTAATAATTCAGAAATTGATTTACATAAATAAATAAACACTATAAACCTGTAACAAAATGATAATTTTAAAACATAACTTTTATTAAACAGGAACAATGTTCTTCATTTTAATTATTTTTACATCAAAAGTAAAACTATAATGATGATAAATGTACAAGGATTTTTTTATGCCTGTATTGATATACAGGGTGAGACACGGTAGACGCGACGGTCCATTGTGGCTAAAGGGTTAATATTTTTAAAATTTTGTTTATTCATGGATATGTGGGTTGATAAAGGCTACATTTTAAAATTATTTTGAATTATGTAGGTTGTCCCAAAAAAGTGTGGCGTATCAAAGTTATATTATTTCTTATGGAATACCCTATATTTTATTGCATTTATAGATTATACGTTAAAAATAAGTATTCCCTATACCTAAACTTTTTAGTTTTCGAGATATTTTGATATTTCTAAAAATGGAACCACTTACAAGAAAACCAATAACTTTGGTAAACTATGGAATCAGCCAAATCCAATTTTAACTGAAAAAAATTATACTAATAATTGAAAGCAATAATGTATTTAGAGTTGTTTAAAATTATTCAGGACATTCAAAATGGGGCTATTCTCTAATGACATATTCAAATGACAATATCGTTCTTATTTTAAATAGGACACCCTGTATTTTATAATCCTATTATATATATTATATAAAACTATTAATTTTTGAGTTATTTTTATTTTTCTTAAATTTTACATTATTTTTCCACGGTAATGTCTAACTATAACACCATGTATTTGATCAGCTTAGACTATGATACGAAAAAATTATCTTTGAAACTACGTGTTTGGTTTTGACATTATTAAAAATGTTTCGAGATGCATCAAAATCTTAGTGGAGGCAAGGAGTCGGAGTGACCCTTTTTTCCGGACTGGGCCAATTTAGTCTCCCCCCCCCACATTTTAGAGGTCGCTGAAACCGAATCTGAGGTTAAAAAAAGTTTTTACCCTCGGCGTCCCCTTCAAAACGGCCAAAAACCACCCCCCGGAGGAGTTAAACGCGTTTTACAAGGTTTCCTTGTAGAAAAACACACTTTCCCCCCATTTTCGAGGATGCTGAGCACGGTGGTGATGTTGGATATCGCTTCCGACTACCATCAACCCCCCACCTGCCAATACTCTTCCTCGAAAGGGGTCAATTTTTATAAGTAACACCCTTTTTTCCTTTTTTCTCGCTGAAACCGAACCTGAGGGTAAAAAAAGTTTTACCCTCGGCGTCCCCTTCAAAACGGCCCCTACATGTGTGTCCCAAAAAGTTTTATACAAATGGACAAAAAGTTTATCGTAAGTTATATTCTAAAAGAATACAGATAAAATACGAAAATGCAGATTATTGTTTACCATCTCAATTTATCTCAGCGAGCAGACGCTGAACTTGCATTTGTATATTATTCTTTGAATTTATTATTACAATGAAATAATTTAGTTTTTTAAGTTGTATTCAAATAGTTAAGACGTATAATTTAAAATCTCAAATTTTGTATTTTCCAAAAATAAAGTTTTTTAAAAAACCTTTCGCAATCTTACGTAAATTAACTGGCGCAGTCAGTAGGATTGCTACGACGGAAGACGACAAAAATCGCGTTTTTCGGTCGATTTTAATCGTTTATGTGGCACGCGAAGTTTTTCGAAAACAAACATTTTGGAAAATATTGTTAGTGGAGGACAAGCATCGCCGAAGCTGACAACAACTGGTAAAGAGGACACACATCGCCTTTCCACGACAGATTTTTGGACAAAAATCGCTGAAAATCCAACTGGAACCAGTTCCAACAAAGAAAGGACAAACATCGCCTGAATTTGTTTAGCCGTTAGGACCACGAAGGAAGGACAAACATTACCTGAATTCGTCTAGATCTAAGAAACAAAAGAATATCAAGTTTTCAATGCCAATGAAACAAATAATTGGACTTTTACTGTAAGTCATTTTAATTTTGCATCCTATTTTACCTTTCCTAAATAAGTGATAATATTCTTAAAGAAAAAGAAAAAACGTAATTAATAATTTTATGCATAACATTTAGAAATTTTCTAATATATGACAGAATCTGATTTAGAAGAACTTATAAATAGTTTTAATAATCTTTATCAAGACAGTGAAGACGAAATGGCACAACCAGTAAATTATCAACTTTTTAAAATTAAATATAGATATAATTCCTTGTTATGAAGGTAATCCTCACACTTTAGGAATTTTTATTGATAGTTGTGAAAATCTAATAAAAAATTTTTTCGATAGAAATAATCCGCAAATTAATAATTTTATATTAAGAGCAATAATAGGTAGAGCTTTAGCATTGATAGGTTCACGAATTGAGTTGACCGCATGGAAAGATATAAAATCCGCTTTACAATTATGCTTTGGTGATCAAAGGAATTTAGATTGTTTAATACAAGATCTAATTTGCCTTCAACCTTATAAAAATGAAGCTCCTTATAATTTCGGAATGAGATATCAAGACGCACGCAGTTTAATAGTATCAAAATTAAATTCTCTTGATGATATTGATGTGGCAGAAAAAGTAATTAGATTAAAAAGCTATGATGATCTAGCACTCAAAACTTTTATTCGCGGTTTATCTAATCATTTACAAAATAATATCAGACTAAGAAACCCCGATAGTTTAGAAAAAGGGATGTCATTGGTCGTAGAAGAAGAAAATTTCTTATATAGCCAACACAGAAATAATACTTTAAATTCGCAAAATTTTAAGCCTTTTCAAAGAATAGTTCCTGTAAAAAATAATTTAAGATCACAAAATAATCCAAATTTCAACAGACAATTTAATTTGCCTGCAAATAATCAAAATCATAGTTTTAACTCTCAAAACCACAGACCAAATTTTCAAAATAATCCAATAATAAGTAATCAAAATAGGCCAAATTTTCAAAATTTCCAAGATAATCCCATGAGACCGCCTATGCAAAACAATTCTAATTTTAAACCATTTAATCAACGAAATTCTACTCCGAACACGTCTAATTTTAGACAATATTTTAATAACCCATCTCCATATAAACACCCACAAATTTTCGGAAGAAATACCAACGTCTCCACAAGACCAAAACCGAATTTTACTTCGACGCAACTTTTTAATCAAAACGTACAAGAATTCGAAAATCCTTTTGAAAAATTAAACTACCAAGAAGAACAAACTAATAATATCAACCCTGAAAATTACTATGACCCTTCAGCTTATGAACAAAACTACGAAAATAAATATAATGATGAAGAAGACCCTCAAATATATCAAAATAGTTATTACGATCAATTCGATCCAACTTTTGAACGAAATATTGAACAAATAGGAAATTTTCAAATAACTACCCTCTCAAACAATCCAAACATAATAAATATAAATTTAATAAAAGCTAATTTACCACATATTTTTGTGCCTTCATTAAATGCGAATTTCCTAATTGATACAGGAAGCACTCGAAGTCTTATGAACCCAAATTTGGCAAACAAACATTATAAAAATTTTATTTTTAATGAAAAATTTAACATTCAAACAGCCCATAATATTTCATTTCATGACAAAGTAATAAATATACCTCTTTTTAAAATTTTTAACGTTAACGGCACACATAAATTTTATTTATTCGACTTTAATAAAAAGTACGATGGATTAATTGGCGTAGATTTATTAAAACAACTAAAAGCAACCTTAAATCTAGATAAAAAAATATTAATAACACCCAACACTCAAATACCGATAATCTACGAATCAGAAGAATTATCAAATTTTAAGAAAAATCTTAAAATAAAAAATTATTCTATCACAATTCCGGCAAGAACATCTAAAATTGTAAAACTCCCTGTTAACATTAAAAAAGGTAAATTAAATAGCGCAGCTGATGCACTCTCAAGAATCAAATTAAACGCACTTGAAAACGAATCTATGATAAATAACCCAGGAGACATCGACCAAGAATCATTTGACTATTTACGTCGAATAGCAGAATCAATGTATAGACATGAAAATGAAAATCCCACTCAAAATCCATTTCCAAATTTATTTCAAGAAAAACCACCTGAACCGACAATAACATCTCTCGAGAATAATCACGATAATAATCAAACAGAAAAAACCCAACCAATAACAGAACAACCTATCGAAAATATACCAAATACCTCACAATCACACGTGCAACAAACCCCTATTGAAAATATACCCGATGATGTTACATATACCCAACACACTACGGCAACAGAAACAACTAATGATGGAATTAAAATTTTAGATGAAATCATAAATAATAAAGTTAATCAAATATTAGTTTTCTCACAAATTTATTCAAAATTAAAAGTTACCCATGAAACATATCAACATCATAAAATAACTACAGTTGAAATTCCTGAAAAAAATAATGAAAATCTTATTTTTGAATATCTAAGAGACTATACCATCATAAAGAAATCATACTGTATTTGGTTTCACTCAGACAATCTTTATAACGCATTCAACAAAGTTTACTTAAAACACTTTTCAGAAAAAGGCCCTAAATTAATTAAATGTACTAAACGAATTAATACAATAAAAGAAAAAGAAGAACAAATAATGATAGTTCGAAACTATCATGAAAGTAAAACCAACCATAGAGGAATCTCAGAAACATTAGAAAAAATAAAACAAAACTATTACTGGATAGGAATAAAACAATCGGTTACAGATTACATCAATGCTTGTGACATTTGCCAAAGAACCAAGTACGCAAGACAAAATCCATATTCGCCTCTGTTACTCACAGAAACGGCTTCAAAACCATTTCAAATAGTTCATATAGATTTATTTTTTTTTAATAATAAAATCTATCTCATGTTAGTAGATTCATTCACAAAATTTGCCCAAGCTCATGAAATCGCTGGTAAAACAGCAATCCACATTAGTAATGCTCTAATTAAATATTTTACATCTTTTGGTGTCCCTGAAAAATTAGTCATTGACCATGGAACTGAATTTAACAACGATACTGTAAAAGAAATCTTAAATCTTCACAAAATAAAAATTCATTTTACTACCCCGGGACACCACGAATCTAATGGTGTCATAGAAAGACTTCATTCCACTATCATAGAACATCTGCGAATACTTAAAGAAACTTACCCCAACGAAACTAATTTAATGGATTATGCTATTATAGGGTATAACAGTTCTTTACACTCTAGCACAAATTATACCCCATTCGAACTAACATTCGGTCATTCTCATAGTAGAAACCCTAATGAAATATTCTTACCAAACATTTTCTATTCAGATTACGCAGAAAATCATAAGAAAAAACTCGAACACGTGTATAAAAATGTCAGTACTAATTTAGATAAAAAGAAACAACATGTTATTTCTAAAACAAATACTAAAGGCGATCAAACACAAGAATTCAAGTTAGAACAAATTGTTTACAAAAAGAATCCAGGTCGAGAAAGAAATAAAAAATCTAACAAATTTTTAGGCCCTTATAAAATAACAAAAATATTAGATAACAACCGTGTAGAAATTGTTAACCAGAAAATTAAAGGCAAAAATAAATCAGAAATTATACATATTAAAGAATTAAGAAAACCTAATATTATTTCAGATTCATCGCACTCACACATGGACTCGAACAACCAACTTTCCACAACTTCTACCATTAAAAATCGGTACAGCACAAAATATAATAAATTATTGGTCCTTTATTCAAATTTTTGACACAACAAATATAATTTCCGAATTTAATTCACTAAAAATAAAAATTAAAGAAATTATTTCTACAATAATTTAACAAACGCCTCACTAGAACAAACATTCAAAAACGAATTCATTAATTCTTATTCTCTCATTTATATACTTGAAAATAAAATTAAAAATCAAATAAAACAACTAAACCCCTTAATTACTAATGATAACTCTAACAGAAAAAGAAGAGGTCTTATAAATGCCTTTGGCAGTATAATAAAATATATAACTGGTAATTTAGATGAAAGTGACGCACGAAAATATGACACAGCAATTGAAACCCTTTCAAATAATCAGGAAAAAATAAAAACCCTTGTTAAAGATCAAATAACCCTTTTAAAAGGATCTATAGAAATATTCAACACTAGTACATTCAAACTATCTCAAAATCAAGTTTTATTGGAATCAAAAATAAATGATATAAAAAACGCTATTGACTCTTCAGATAGCCATTACCATCAAACTATCAAATTTCTATATACAGAAGCGATAATTCCAGACATCACTTTAGCATTACAAATCATATATGATATGTTAGAAAAAATCGAAATTGCCATCACATTTTCAAAGTTGAATACATTCCACAATTCAATTATTGAACCTAATGATCTGCTAAATGAAATAGGATTAATTAAAGAATATTTAAATCAAAATAAACTTCCTTACGAACCAAATTTAAATAACATTTTGAATTTTGAAAAAATAATGACTATTAAAAGTTATTCTAAATACAATCAAATAATCTTCATTATTGAAATCCCAATCGTAGAGAAAGAAATATACAATTATTATCATTTATATCCCTTACCAACTCTACAAAACGATTCCTTTAAATTAATAATCCCATTATCCAAATTTTTACTCCTGAATGAGCAAAATTATATGACGTCAAACAACAAATGCCAAGAAGTCATCTCCGAAGAATTCATTTGCCAAAGAGAAAGCTCTCTAAGAATATCCGAAGAAAACGCACCATGTGAAGTCTGTTTAATAAAATATATCCCTAAGGTCACGATGTGCCAAACCGTCCCTGCTGAAGTCAAAGAAAATAAATTCCAGAAAATAGAAGACAACAAATGGATCGTCATCATTCCCAGGCCTCAACCAGTCAACATCCAATGCGGTAAATCTACAGACACTATTTTGTTGAGAGGAACTTTTGTGCTCGAAATGAACTCATATTGTTCAATTAAAATCAAAGACTTTAAAATTGAAAACTATAAAAACACTAAAAGTAAATTTAAAACGCTTGAACTTCCAAAGCTAAATTTTGATATTCCTAATAATATAGACAGTGCAATTATTCAAGTGAAACCACTCAAACTAGATAGTATCAATCTAGACGAAATAAAAAATGTAAGAAACTCAATACAAATTCAAAGTGACAATTTTGAAAATAATTTTCAAAAACTTAATAATGTTAATCATATTAGTATATGGACAATTATATTATATATTTTTATTGCTATTGTAATCGTAACCATGCTTTATAGATTTTATAAGAAAAAATATTTTAAATTAAATTCAAATGAAAATAATCAAAAGGAGGAAATTTTAAGAAATCCTGTCTTATCATCCCGGATTTCTCTCTAAAGGCGGAGGAGTTATATTCTAAAAGAATACAGATAAAATATGAAAATGCAGATTATTGTTTACCATCTGAATTTATCTCAGCGAGCAGACGCTGAACTTGCATTTGTATATTATTCTTTGAATTTATTATTACAATGAAATAATTTAGTTTTTTAAGTTGTATTCAAATAGTTAAGACGTATAATTTAAAATCTCAAATTTTGTATTTTCCAAAAATAAAGTTTTTTAAAAAACCTTTCGCAATCTTACGTAAATTAACTCGTACATTTCACAAAAAAAAATTATTCTTGATAAAAATCTCTGCATGACTTGTTGATCCATAATCGGGTACAAAACTTTTAAAACATTGTATGGAATATAGGGAAAACAAAAAGTAATGATTTGGAGGGAGAGAAAAATACGTACAAACTGTAGTGGAGGGCAAAATGTTCATTGGATTTGTGAATAAGTAGCAACAATTATGAACAATTGTAGATTATTGATATTGCCTGATACAAAAACGACAATAAACACTTCAGAAATTGTTAGATAACACAGTCCCACAAAAAAAATTTGTCTGCGCCAAGAACTAGGGGTTTTTGGAGTCGCTGAATCCAAGGTCAGAGTCAAGGTCATTTGAAGGAAAACTTCTAGAAAAATTTGAAAAAAATTCATACATAGGTTTTCAGGGTCGTTGAATCCGAATCCGAGGTCCGCTTGACCTCATCATGTCATGTCCTGGACCGCATCTGACTGTCAAATGACCCCAAAAACCCCTAGTTACAGTAGTGAAGTTCTTGGCGCAGAAAATTTTTTTTTTGTGGGGCTGTGTTATCTAACAATTTCTGAAGTGTTTATTGTCGCCTATTAGGGGTGGTTTCTGGCGAATTTGAAGGGGACGCCGAGGGTAAAAACTTTTTTTAACCTCAGATTCGGTTTCAGCGACCTCGAAAATGGTAGAGAGAGACTAAATTAGCCCAGTCCAAAAAAAAAGAGTGTCATTTATGAAAATTGACCCCTGTTCGAAATCGAACCTCGCGCATAGCAACAGTGTAAGCACACATCGTGAATCAAGGCCAGCGCGCAGATAACCAACGCGGAAGTAACTCACTCGAGATGACTTCAATAAGAAAAGCCGCCTTTGGCGGCGACCGCTTTTACATGCTCCTCGGCCAGGGGCGAGACTGGAAGTTGCATAAAAAAAAGGCGCAACAATAACGCCGAAAATACGTACCCGTGATTGGCCAAGGAAGAATATCGGCGGTCGACACGCGGCTCGAATAAATCAAATCAAATTAGTAGAACTTCTATCTCCGGGGAAACAGGTCGCACTTAGACTGTTTCTTACGTAATAACTTCCTCAATTTTAACTTATATAAATTGCATACTATTACATACGCACTTGCGTTTCACAGTTCATTAATTTCTGAGCAATTGCAAACACAGTTTTGAGTTTGTTATATTCTTTGTTTTTTGTAAAGTGTTTTGTTTTACGTTATCGTTAATATATAAAATCCAAGTACTCAGAGTATAATTTCACTACAACCTATCTATGTATACAGTCCACATCAAATTCTCTGCCAACTTAATCTACAATAAGTTGGGACAGGCCTAATAAGTTTGGGTTTCCAAATTTGACATTATTTGGAACTTCCCAAAACAACCCCTTTCGGAAAAGAGCCGGTGGAGGGGTTGGTGGTGTTCAGCATCTTTAGTCCATTGAAATGTTACATGAGCTTTGCATTTTTTAGAGGACGCAATTTTATTTTTGGGACATGTGTGGGGGGTCAATAGAAGCTTAACCTCAAGTTTGTGGGGTCGCCACCCTTGTCCCCCGGCCGCCATCTTGGAAAAAGGGGTGAAAACACTTTTTTCACGATATCTCGGAAACTATGCGTCTTACAAAAAATTTGTAAAGTTATAATTTGTAGCAAATTGTTTTGCCTACAAATATGTTTATATAACTTTTTGCCCTAAAAATTAAAGAAGTTAGAAGCAAAAAAGTGAGAAAATTTTTATAAACATTTTCTTTTTTGCTTTTTTATACATTTTACAAAAAAATTATTACCTCAGACCAATCTTGTAGATGATCTTCTGAGGAAAATTTTTCCCTATAATTTTTTTTAATTTCATTCATTTAAAACGCTGTTACAGCGCTCCACAGTTGACCGGGTTCGGCAATGCTCATGAGAATCCGGTCGAAACGAATTGTTTAACTTATTTTTGATTTTTTTTGTAAATATATTCTTACAAAATTTTTGTTAAATTCGTACAACTTTACTTATTCATTCCTAACTCTTTTCTTTACCATAGATCTTCTCAAAACTGCTCTTTCAGACCAAGCTGAATCAGATGCAGATTCAATTATCGTCTCTGCTGCGCTTACTGCATCCCGATCTCATGATTCTGTTATTATTGTGGCAGAGGACATTGACATTCTTGTATTGCTCACGGCATTAGGGACAATACAGCCTAAAATTTATTTTTCAAAACCTTCAAAAGGGCGCACATCTGCTCAGCTACATAGCCCTTCAAGTTTTATGTATGGAGATCTCATAACACAAAATTTGCTGTTTCTTCATGCTTTTTCAGGATGTGATACAACATCAGCAGCCTATAATACGGGGAAATTAAAATTTATAAAAATTATGGAGAAACATCCTGAATTAGCTGTAACAGCGTTTTAAATGAATAAAATTAAAAAAAATTATAGGGAAAAATTTTCCTCTGAGGTAATTTTTTTGTAAAATGTATAAAAAAGTTATAGAGCAAAAAAGAAAATTTTTATAAAAATTTTCTCACTTTTTTGCTTATAACTTCTTTAATTTTTAATTTAGAGCAAAAAGTTATACAGGGTGTCCCGTTGGTAAATGGAAATATTTTAAAGGTAGGTAGAGGTCACAGAGCCGGTTCTAAATAACCCATATATAATGTGTCTCTTGGCTTCTATACCCGAGTTACAGGGTGTTTTATCAATTATGCATAATTGTTCATTTGGCCATAACTTTTGAATCACTTATATCTTTTCCATTTTTGGCATACAGCTTACACTTCTCACGAATCATGTACTGAAATATTGAGAGATATGAAAATCCAGGTTCGGCACTAGGAAAAATTGAAACATTCACAAAATATCAAAACAACACCCTGTATATCACAATTTTAATATTTCCATTTTAGACATGAACAGAGGGGAAAAAACTGAATTGAAACAAGTTGTTGTTTTTACCCCGCCACCGATTCGAATTGGAAAATTTTGAAACTGAATGTAAAATTTTCATCTAATTTAGAAAAAACATATTATTAAACTCATTTTTTCTTTAACAATTTCAAAAATTCACTTATTATTTCTTGTTTATTCGGCTTAAAATAATTTTACACTGTACTGGTGTACCTGCAGGCCCGTACTTAGGGAAAAAATTCAATTAGGTATTTATTTTTTAAACGCCCAGTATAAAGTAAAGCGGGACAATAAACGCTCATAGTAACTATGTAACTAACAAACATTTATTAGTAATTAACGAAATTGCTCAAAATGTCCACTATTTTGTTTTATGCACTCTCTTTTTTTTGAAACTGAAAGTAAAACTACAATTATTTTTTTTATCGGTTAATATTCAAAATGGATTTATTTTCGACATTTAGACAGTCCTATATTATTCATATTTTTATTATTTGTCCGTTTTAACACCATTTTAAGTAATATTGCAGATCCGTACTTTAAACAAAATATTAAATTAAATTAAATATAGGGATACCTGAAATCCAAGGTGTATTCTAAAGAAATAAACAATAGAGAAGAACTGATTCAAAGAATTAAGGAAGCCTGCGAGGAATTGAGAAACAATCCATTTATTATAAGAAAATCAGTAAGGGACATTTAAACGTGCAAGAAAAGTGGATAAAACAAAATAGTGGACATTTTGTGCAATTTCATTAATTATTAATAAATGTTTGGTTACTAAAAGCGTTTATTGTCCCGCTTTACTTTATACTGGGCGTTTAAAAAATAAATACCTAATTGAATATTTTCTCCTAAGAACGGGCCTGCAGGTACACCAGTACAGTGTAAAATTATTTTAAGCCAAATAAACAAGAAATAGGTAAATGATGCGAAGTGAATTTTTAAAATTGTTAAAGAAAAAATGAGTTTCATAATATGTTTTTTCTAAATTAAATGGAAATTTTACTTTCACTTTCAAAATTTTCTAATTCGAATCGGTCGCGGGATAAAAAAACAACTTGTTTCAATTCAGTTTTCCCATCTATTCAAATTTAAAATGGAAATATTAAAATTGTGTTATACAGGGTGGGTGTTGTTTTGATATTTTTAATATGTTTCAATTTTTCCTAAAGCCGACCCTGGATTTTCATATCTCTCAATATTTCAGTACATTATTTATGAGAAGTGTAATCTGTATGCCAAAAATGGAAAAGATATACTAAGTGATTAAAAAGTTCTGGCCAAATGAATAATTATACATAATTGATAAAGCACCCTGTAACTCGGTTATGGAAGCCAAGAGACCCATTCTATATGGGTTATTTAGAATCGCCTTAGTGACCTCTACCTACCTTTAAAATATTTCCGTTAACCAACGGGACACCCTGTATAAACATATTTGTAGGCAAAACAATTTGCTACGAGATATCGCGAAAAAAGTGTTTTCGCCCCTTTTTCCAAGATGGCGGCCGGGAGACAAGGGTGGCGACCCCACAAACTTGAGGTTAAGCTTCTATTGACCCCCACACATGTCCCAAAAATAAAATTGCGTCCTCTAAAAAATGCAATATTCGGTCCTGAAATTGTAACATTTCAATGGACTACTTCGAAAATGGGGGGAAAGTGTGTTTCTCTACAGGGAAACCTTGTAAAACGTGTTTAACCCCTCCAGAGGGTGGTTTTTGGCCGTTTTGAAGGGTAAAAACTTTTTTACCCTCGGTTTCAGCGACCTCTAAAACAAGTGGGAAATACTAAATTGGCACAGTCTGGAAAAAAAGGGAAAATAACCTCATTTTTTCGGATCGTAGTCGAAGCTGAGCAAATACAGGGTGTTATATGTAGGCATTACGGTGGAAAAAAAATGTAAAATTTAACAAAAATAAAAATAACTCCAAAATTAATAGATTTAGGCATACTATACCTTTATAATTTTTAAAAGGTACTGGAGTTTGCTACATAATAGGATTATAAAATACAGTGTGTCCTATTTAAAATAAGAACGATATTGTCGTTTGAATATGTCATTAGAGAATCGCCCCATTTTGGACGCCCTGTATAATTTTAAACAACTCTAAATACATTATTGCTTTCAATTATTAGTATAATTTTTTTTCAGTTAAAATTGGATTTGGCTGATTCCATAGGTTTCCAAGTTATTGGTTTTCTTGTAAGTGGTTCCATTTCTAGAAATATCAAAATATCTCGAAAAGTAAAAAGCTTAGGTATAGGGAATACTTAATAAAGTTTATCTTATTTTTAACGTACAATCTATAAATGCAATAAAATATAGGGTCTTCTATAAGAAATAATATAACTTTGATACGCCACACTTTTTTGGGACAACCTACATAATTCAAAATAATTTTAAAATGTAGCCTTTATCAACCCACATATCCATGAATAAACAAAATTTTAAAAATATTAACCGTTTAGCCACAATGGACCGTCGCATCTACCGTGACTCACCCTGTAGATAGGATTCAAGATATTTGTAAATATGTACTGTATATTATTTATCAATGAGCACATGTCTTTTACAAACAAAAATAATTTTACCCTTATACCCTTATATTGAATATTGAATTCAGTTAAGCGCATTTTTAAATACAAATCCGAATTCTACTTACTTGGACATTTCATCTGTGTAGGATGCTCAACCAATGTATTTATGACAGATTCTTTTATAGCAATTTTATCTCCATCCATTGTATCTAAGTTATCTATCAGAATGACCGAGTCCCACCACTCCATTTGAGGAATCTCTTCACTGAAGCCTTCTGATTTTGCTATAAGAGCTAATTTGGTAGCAGATGATATTCCAGTCTTTTTGGCTATTTGGGAAATTTCATTCTGAAGCTTTTCTAATTGAGCCTGGGAACATAAAAAATATTTGTAGCGTTCTCCATTTATAAAAAATAACAATTTGGCACATTGATAAGTTAATATTATTTATATTTACTTATATGCTATTTTTTAATCTTATCATTTCTTAAAAGTAACTAACAGGGCGTTTTAATTAACATTAAAACAGCAACATTAACTAAACGTAAACTTAAAAAATCGCAAGGATACAGATTATCCAACGTATTTTTCCAAATTGTTAAGAAACCCTACCCGGATAGTTAAAAAAACAGGTATAGTCGAACTCAATCCTTTATGAGAATGAAAAAACAGCCAATAGAACAAATACTCATGAATCTGGACATTTTTGAGCATATACATAAAAATAAAATAATATTTTGGCTATTAGGACCACCGTGCAACTTAGCTGGATATCGTTATAGGGGAGAATGGCGTATAATTATTAATTATGAGTTTAATATGAATTTACATTTTAATTTCTATAACGCATATTAGATTTGAATTACTAATTCAAATTTTGTCTTAAATTAATTTAACTAAACTGTGGGGTGTGAGGTTACACTCATAAGAGGCGACAATGGAAGTGTGGTTATAGTTTTTACATTTTCAATTGCAGAAACAAAATTCTCAGATGTGCAGACAGGTTACTTTGGCGGCTTGTAGATGTGCCGACAAGTGGCTTTGTCGGAATTAGCGGCATGTAAATGTGCCGACAAGTGTCTTTGTCGGAATTAGCGGCATGTAGATGTGCCGACAAGTGGCTTTGACGGTATTAGCGGCATGTAGATGTGCCGACAAGTGGCTTTGTCGGTATTAGCGACTTGTATAAAGCGGGATCATTTTGTTCTGCAATTAAAGTAGGAAGTAGGAAGTTAGACAAATATTGTCTTCAGTAGTGAGGGCTAGGAAAATATTCATACAGTGATACACTGTGCTTGTGTTCGCACTTGATTTTTGATTTAGTGAATAGTAGGTGGTAGGTGATTTGTGGCGTTAGTTTATTTCAATTAATATTATTCTTGGCTTCCGTGTATATACATGTTTTTTTTTATTTTGAAACATTGTTACTTATTTATTTATTTATTTATTTACGGGCAAGCCCATTTAAGATAAAGATTACAATTTAAAAAGTATACGAACAAAGAACATATAAACATATAAAAGTGGCATAATCACTTGTCATACATAGTAAAAATAAAAATAAGCAGGTAATATAAAGGACACGACAAAAAAGGTTCATTAAAACATTAAACGTTAAAGCTCTGTATTCAGTAATTGAGTTTTAAAATGATGAAGGGAGGAGTTAAACATCTCAAGATTACTGTGAGTATTGGCTAGTCTTAACATTCTTGGGATGCAGCTATTAAACGCTTGGTTTAAACGATACAAAGGTACATGAAAAGTTTGTTGCTGTCGAGTTGTGCGGGTTGGAACAAGAAGATTTATTTTTGATAGAAGTTCACTACAGCTGCATCTGCCATTGATAATATTAAAAAGTAATGTGAGGTCTCTCTGTTTTCTCCTAGTTTCTAAGGAGGGGATGCTAAGAAAAAGCTCTATCGATTCATAATCACTGGGGGCACCCAGTTTATAAGCTATGTATCTCAGAAAATTATGTTGTACTTTCTCAATGTTCCTGCTATAGGTGATATAATGTGGAGACCAGACAGAGGAACAATAATCTAGGTGGGGTCTGACTAGTGAACAATATAGGACTTTAATTGCAGTAGTGTCAGTGAAATCGTGGGTTAGCCTTTTGATAAAACCTAACATTTTCATTGATTTATGGATAGCCGTAGGTATGTGTTGGTTAAAGCTTAAAGTGGGATCTAGAATAACTCCAAGGTCTTTGATTTGATTAACAGACTCCAAGATCTGACCATTTAAGTTATAATGAAAAGTAGTAGGTACTTGTGATCGATAAAAACGCATGACGTGGCACTTTACAGCATTCAAGTCCATGCCATTTAGGGAACACCAGTTGGACAGGTTGTCAAGGTCAGACTGAAGGCTGATGGCATCGTAAATGGTTTTAACAGTTTGGAAAACTTTTAGATCATCAGCAAATAATAGTGCTTTGCCATGCCGGAAACAATGAATGATGTCATTAATAAATAAGTTAAAAAGTAAGGGACCAAGGTGTGACCCTTGAGGAATACCTGATGTTACCTGAATTAAATTAGAATAGTGATGATTTACTCTAACCATTTGAGTCCTGTTCGTTAGATAGCTACTAACCCATTGCAGTAAAACCCCACTTACACCATATTTATCAAGCTTTTGAAGTAAGACATTATGGTTGACTCTGTCAAAAGCCTTAGAAAAATCAGTATACACAGAATCAATCTGGCAACCCTTCTCCAAAGCTTCTGACAGGAAGTCGACATAGGTAACTAAATTTAATTCAGTCGATTTCCCAGCACAAAAACCGTATTGTTGTTCAGTTATAATGCCAGAGCAGTCATAGGTAAGGAAATCTGTTATAATGTTCTCAAATACCTTAGGTATAGTACTGAGAATAGATATGGGTCGGTAATTTTTGATGTCTGACTTGCTACCCGATTTGTATATTGGGGTGACATAAGAAAGTTTCCAATAATCAGGAAACTCTCCTGTGTCGATAGATTTATTAAAAATGTAGAAGAGAGGGCGAGACAATACAAAGCTGCAATTTCTAAGTAGGATGGGAGGGATAATGTCTGGACCTGGACCTTTCTTAACATCAAGATTAGATAATTTCTCATAAATCATTGAAATAGGAATGTGGTAAGAGGAGACATTAAGTTTTGACTCGATTTCAATATTGTTTAAGTTTAAATTTAGATTTTGAGAAGTGTAAACTGATGAAAAATGCTTGGCAAATAGATTTGATACTTCACCGCCGGAAGAAGCAGAAGAGTTATCAAGAATCATATTGTCAGGAATGGTATTATAGGATCTCTTAGTACTTACAAAATTCCAAAAGGTTTTTACGTTGCTTTTAACAGATGTTTCAACAGAATGTATGTAATCTAAATAGCATTCTTTAGATGTAATTTTGCATTGTGATCTTAACTGACTAAATATTTCATAATTTTGGAGAGTCCTGTTTTGTTTATAAATTCTGTGTGCAACCTTTTTATCGTTGACCAAGCGTCTAAGTTGAAGAGAATACCAATGCGGGAATCTTTTTATAACAGATTTCTTTAAGGGAACAAATAACTCAATTACCGAATACAATGCGTCATAAAAAGTAAAAATCATTTCTGAAAGGTCCTTCCCTTGAAGAAGCCCATCCCAATCCATTGCTTCCAAACATTGGAGTACACCCTTAAAATTGGCATGGCGAAAATCATAATAATACTCATCCCCTTCAAGAGGAGGATGATGACCATCTGGCGGGATCAAAATGTCTATGGCTGTCATCACTGTAAGTTCCACTGGGGACAAAACAAGGTCAAGGATAACTCCCCTTTGATTGAACACTTTGTTGGACTGGAAAAGATTGTGAAACGCACATATATTAGAGACGATTTCGATAGCACCTTCTTCCAATAATGACGAGCTAGGTTAAGCTGAAGCTGAAGAACAGAAGTCTTCAATATCCCATATTGCTGTAGGTAGATTATAATCACCAAATATGTAAAATTGTCTGTCTGGATGATGCTCGTTTAATATTGAGAGTTGATCATGGTGAAGTTGGTATAGATTAGGATGAGATTTAGGAGGAATGTATACGGCTCCTAAAATAAGTTTGCAATTTCCGTGGTCAAGTTGAATGAACAGTTGCTCAATTAAAGGGTTAGAGTTGATAATACTCGAGAACAACGATTTCCTAACGGCTATTAAAACGCCACCACCTCTACTGAAAATGCTGGACTGGGGTGTACGATCCTGTCTGTAAATGTTGTAACCATTGAGACCAAGTTCGGCATCGTTGATTTCAGCTGTGAGCCATGTTTCAGAAAGAATAATGACATCGTAAGAACAATTTGTAACATTAAGATATAGTTGAGATAGTTTTGTTCGAAGGCCTCTTACGTTCTGGTAATAAACTGACAGCTTGCCCGAATCTAGTTTTTTTTAATGATTGTAGGAGTGTTATTGACATATTTTATTATTAAATTTTGCTCACCAGCTTGCTGACGTCTCAATAACTCGCTTCTAACAGTTTCCAGGGTTTTCCTCTGGTTGGGAGTTTCGTCAAGATGTATAAAAATCTTTTTATCACGGCTGATATTATGTTTGTTTTTGATAACAGCATGTACATCTCGAGGGGACTTTAACACGACTTTAAGAGGTCGATGTCCATTTTTATTCCTCTTCCCAAAGCGGAAAACCTTGGTATCGTTAATGTCAGTGATATTAGCTCCAGCAATCTAATATCCGTTATAGAAATTAAAATGTAAATTCATATTAAAGAAAGTTAATCAATATAGAAATTTTACGCAAATTACCCCTAACGATCTCCAGTAACTTGGTTATTGAATCTTTGCACAGTGGTCCTAATAGACAAAATATCATTTTATTTTTATGTATATGGACAGTGTGCGGTGTTTTCGACATTAAAATACTCAAAAATGTCCAGATCAATCAGTATTTCTTCTATTGGCGGTATCCTTTGCTGTTTTTATAGCGTTTTTTCTTTCTCATAAAGCGGTGGGTTCTACTATATGTATTGGGTCCCCTTCTTTTTATTTTATATATTAATGATTTTGAACTCTTTGTTGATTGTGAATTCATTAATCTTTTTGCTGATGATACTTTAATAACATGTAGTAATGCTAATGTGGATAAAGCCATAGAGAAAATGAATGCCTCATTATCACCGGTAAATAAATACTTGAACATAAATAAGCTAAAATTAAATGTAAGAAAAACTAAAGCAATGGTCTTCACAACGAAATTCAAATATAGTAGTATCGACGTTAAAAACATAAGTTTGAACATTAATAATGAACACATTGAAGTTGTTTCTAATATCAAATATTTGGGATTTCAAATAGACAATTACTTAAATTTCGATAGCTACTTTAACTATATTTATAAAAAAATATCTAAAAAACTTTATTTCTTCAGTAGCATTTCGCAAAACTTATCAACTGAAACCAAAATTACTGTATATAATACCATAATTCAGCCACATTTTGATTATTGCGCATCTATATTTTACTTATTCAACTTAAATAAATTAAACATGCTACAAAAACTTCAAAATCGTGGAATGAGAGTAATACTGAAAACAAATCG
Organism: Crepidodera aurea; assembly: GCA_949320105.2. NCBI lineage: Eukaryota > Metazoa > Arthropoda > Insecta > Coleoptera > Chrysomelidae > Crepidodera > Crepidodera aurea. The sequence continues at coordinate 77,959 of OX439472.1, read as the reverse complement.
TCTTACTCCAATTACGTCAATGTTAAATACTCTAAATTGGTTTCCAGTAGAGAAAAGAATGTACTATTTTACAATGATTTTAGTATTTAAAATACTAAATCATATGGCACCAGAATACTTCCAACAATAATATCCATAATTATAATACAAGATGTACAAATAGCATCTACATTGCAAAAACTATATATCAAAAAACTATGAATTCTTTATTCTTTAAAGGTTTCAAAAAATTCAATAATCTCTCTTTATCTATACACGAATCAACCACAATAAACTGTTTTAAAATTAAACTTAAGGACTTTATCAAAAATTCAATTTAATTAAGATTTTACTAATTCCATTACTTGATGTTTTTAATGTATATTATTTTTGTCTATATTATTTTAAACTTGTATTTTATATTTGAAATGTGTATATGTATTGTAAGGGTTTTTATTTATTTATGCTACTTTTAGATTTATATGTAATTTTTAGTCTTGTTTTATATGTATATTAGGATTCCTAATTAATAATAAAGCTCTATCTAAAAGCGCTCTCGTTAACCACATCATAAGACCTCGACAGCCATTGCACATGCTGCTGATTGAGACTCAGAACAAACCAGTACTAAATTTCACAAACATGCTACCATCTATCAGCAAAACTGATATGTGAAGCCTAGAAGTGAGTTTTGACAACTTGCATTAGGGGGTTGCAAAGTCTTTGGCCGATTCCGGTCAAGACGCCACTCTCTTCTGATGAAGCCGAAAGGCAGAAACTCGTTTACAAACCAGTACTACCTGTGAAAGCAAGCACTGATTCTATTGTTTCTCTAATTTCCTGGAGTGTCAGAAAAGTGGAATCCACGAATTTTATTGTTCGATTTTCGTGAGGAAAAAGATTTTTTTTTATTAACGGATGCGGAATTTTTTTCTCTTTGATTTGAGCCTAACAAGAACTCGATCCGATATTCTGGAAGGGTGGGAAGGGGCGAAAGCGTTTTCAACTGTAAAAGGACAAGGGATATGGGTAGCGACTTCAGGCCAGGCTCATTCTCATGGGCGATTAATTCTCTTTCATTTAAGATTTTTTTACCTCGAAGTTCTAACTGTATTAAGGCCTGCGCGGGCGCGTCATATATTTATGAAACACGCGCAGTGAGATGCCGAGGGAGGAGTCTAGCGCTCCCTCTCCTCTCTTCTATCTCACTCTCACGCCTGATTCAAACTATTTTGAAGAAAAAAATAAAGTTTGGGAAATCCGAAATTCGGTAACCATTTGTCCGTTTTCGCGAACATCATCACCTCCTTAATACATCCTACAGAAGGGTCCTCAGCGAGGTATAAGCAAAAAACCGATTTTACATGTTAATTTCTCCCGCCTCCACACCTTCCTTAGACAACCATATAGTGATCACCAGTAACGCGCCGTCCATAGGCGCCTTGCTTAATAAATTTTAAAAAAGATAGTAATTATTTTTAGTTTTTGAGTGAATATATTTAATAAAAATATATTTCAAGAGAGCGCAAATCAAATTGCTATAAAATCCGAATCTTTTCCATTTTATACAGTAATTCGTATTTAATGTACTATCTGTATTTTTTCCAGGATTATCAACAATTTTCCCTCCAGTTTAAATTAACCATTTTTGTTTTTCTAGATTCCTATTCAAAATTTGGATTTAAAATTTTCGCAGCACACAAATATCAAATGTTGATAATAGAAGTTGCTTGTGAGTAGTGTAAAGGAATACTTCCGGTCCACCATTTTGTTTTTTCAAAAATTAAATTCCAAATTTGAAATCAGTGAGTTCAAAAACATAAATTAACCGAATCCCACCAAAATCGTATGTACTTTACTGAAACAACTAGTCACTTAGACCAGACACGGTGGCCTAGTTGGTAAGGCGTCTGCCGATTCAGCTTGGTCAGTGTTCGGGGAGTAGGTTCGAATCCTGCCATATTCATTCAAGTGGAATTAAAGTCAGATAAGACTTTGGACAAGTGCAAAAAGGAGTTTGTGTCATACGCAGTTTCATTCACGCCGGTAAACAGGCCGGATGAGTTCGGATATCTCGTGAAACTGATAGGGGTTGGTGACACAATTACAAACTTGTTAGTCGGTAGATCACCTGCATGACAAAGGCATAGTCCTGAATTTAAGGTGATTGAGGACCGTGGTTCGGAGCCCACGATAAGCTGTAGGTCCCGTCCAGTTTAGGCCATTAGGTCAGAAAAGAGACGTTAAAATTAACAAACAACAACAACTAGTCACTTCCGGTCCGCCATTTTGTTTTTGAGAAAATTAAATTCCAAATTTGAAATCAGCGAGTTCAAAAACATAAATTAACCGAATCCCACCAAAATTTTAAGTATTTTACTGAAACAACTAGCCACTTCCGGTCCGCCATTTTGTTTTTTAGAAAATTAAATTCCAAATTTGAAATCAGCGAGTTCAAAAACATAAATTAACCGAATCCCACCAAAATTTTAAGTATTTTACTGAAACAACTAGCCACTTCCGGTCCGCCATTTTGTTTTTTAGAAAATTAAATTCCAAATTTGAAATCAGCGAGTTCAAAAACATAAGAAACGCTTCCTAATTTTTGCGTACGCGCCCTGGTTTAATTTTGCCGTTTTTTGTCAGCATGCAGCCCACTGTGCAATGGCGCCGAAGAGTCTCGGCGTGTCCCTGGTAATCACGTAAAAGAGGGATCTCATATCTATGAAATCACAAAATTTTTTTTTCGAAAACTACACCTTCGTTTTGAAAACCAGATCGACTCCACTAGGTGGAATCGATCTGGTAACAAGAAATAAAGAAAAATTTTATTACTACCTTCATACGAAGTCTTTCAGCTTGCTGTTGGAATTTACCGGGTTCGTGAAATCTTAATGCTCTCTTATTCCTAGTTGCAGGTTTAACACCAATTCTTGGATCTATAAATCTGGTTTCACTATTTTCTTCATTCTGTCTATCAGTTCCAGAACCTTTAAAGTGGTCTTTTTTTAGAGCACGCATATTTGCTTTTAAAGTTGGAGTCACTACAGAAAGTTGAACAGTTTTTCCTAAAAAAGTATTTTATATAGAAATTTTATATTTTTTACGATGTAATGAAAACAAAAGATTTTAAGACAATTAATTAAATACTCTTCAATAATTTAATTGCATGAAAGAATAATACACTTCCTATAACTGACACAAGTGGATTCTGAAACATAGCTTGTACAGAGAGGAACATATTTTATTCCTGACCGGGATATTATAAGCTTACAACATCATAGTTACGCTATCAATAAAAAGGGTTATAACTCCCTTGGGATATTAGAGGTGCCATAATTCCCATTGTTATGATATTTTGACGTTTGTTGAATATTGCTGTCAGTGTTTCATTATATTTAGTGAATGTCTTTGCTGCTTTGTGTTATAAATTTTATTAAAATCAATCAGAAATAAAATATTCCGCGGGAATTAATGAGCCTTAATTACTTCATGCAAACTTGCCTTTGGGAATTAAGGCCCTTATAATTCCCTTGATACATAAATTTCTATTATTGTCATTTGGAATAAATATTGGATGCTATAGATTAAATGACAATGGCTTAACATAATTGTTTGGTTAGCAAGAAAACTTTATAAAAATTATCTTTACAGAAAATAAACTATATAAGATATCAACATTTGCAGCAAAATTCAAGCAACTTTTATCAATTCGCTTTTGTACTTGAATTTTAAGAATAGACTAAATGAATAACTATTATTTTTTTTTTTTTACTTCTGTGTCAACGGCGTCGACTACTATGGCCATTAGCCTCGTGTTCTGTGTAGGCTTTGTTACTGTTTCCCAGCGCCACGTTAGGAACAGCACTGTTAATTAGAACCCAACAGTGAATGGTCGAGTGAGGAATCACACCTGGTATATGAAAATCAATTTCTAAATTTTTTTTAATTAATTAAAAATCAGAAAAAGATTTCTGCCTTTGGTGTGATTCGAACCCACAACCCTTGGATTAGGAGTCCAGTGCTCTACCGCTGAGCCACCCACCCCTCTAACTATTATTATTATTAATCCTTCTGGGATTTTAGTCAATATTTAATCCCAGAGGGACAAAAAGTTACACTTCAGTACCTGTCATAATGGAGTGAAGTCCCGAAAGTATGAAAATAAAATTAAATGAACTCACCTGATTTATCAATAGTACGACCATCTGCATCCAAAATTAACGGGGCAGGTTTATTTTGAGATATTGGTATTTGAATTATATTAGGTAATATTCCGGATGACAATTTACTTTTAATTTGGGCATTCAATTGGGCAATTTTTCTAGCCTTGTCAGCATCACCTTTGTTTAATAAACCCATTGGTATACCATAAATACTGGGTGTAGGAATATTTAAATTTGCAATACTCACATTATTTCTAATAGGAGGTGGTTCATACATTTTTTTTTCCGTACCTTCATGTGATTTAGGTTTTGGTTTATCTGGCTCTTTATTATCGAATCTATAACCCGTTTTGGAACGTTTTGAATCCCGTTCTCTGTCATCCTCATGAGACCTTTTCTTAGAACGATGTAAATTCTTATAATCCTCAACTATATTAACAATTTTGTCTGCCAATCGACTAGCTTTTTTACTGTCCAAATAAACACCAAGTTTGTCGGTTATTTTCTTTCTATCATAACCACTACTTACACAATCTGTGGCTGTTCTAAGCACTGACGAATCACTTGTTCCTAGAGCCTTATATACTATCTTTTCTATTGAAGGTTTTAACTCATCTACTTCTCTCCTTGATAAATATGACATGGTAAAATTTATTCTTTAAATAAATGAAAATTATATTTAAGCTATATCCATTAATATAATAAACCACCAAACGTTTGACAAACGATTATTTTTAGGTTAAGATTGGAGAATCGATCTTTAATAGTAAAAAAATACGATTGTGAGCAGTGAATCGATCAGAATGAAAACGAAAATGGGCCACTTGCCACACTGCACCATTGTTGCCACATGTACCTGTATGTACTTTTCTGTCAATTATGTCATAATGTCAATCGTTTGAAGGGTTTGGTTTTGGCGCCACGAATTTATTCTGTTGAATACGAACACGGGTTGGTTTTTACCTTGATTTTGTATTTATTTTCTAGTGTTATAATCAAAATGGAAGTGAAGTGTAATATTTGTAAAAAAATATTTAGTGTGCAGAGGTCTCTAACTAGACATATAAAAGAAGTGCATATAATATAACTCCAGAACCAACTTCTTATGAAAGTTCTAAAGAAACTAGAGGAAACGTTTATAGTGTAATAGTAGTAATAGTTTATTTAAAACTAATAAAGGCTTAGATGTGCTACCATCTATGGTAAGAAGAGAGTATTGACATTAAATTTTGACTGAATCTAGTGAAGATCTCTTCTTTTTTATCCTTTTCAGAGATTAATACAAAGTGAGTAAACCAGTAAGGAATTTTAATTTATTAGATTCGACATCCTAAGACCGGTTTCTGTCTTTCGACTTCATCAGTTAGGCCTTTCGAATCCAATAAATAAAATTCCAAACTCGTACAAGTCAATAGGCGTATCAAAATAACTAATACGCCCTCTCGTGGTGGCAAATGCAACCCTTTTCACAGACATTCATTTTATTTTGTACTTGTTGAATAGGTCGTTTTATATTTGCTTGTAAAAAACAGTTGTGTAGTGTAGTTTTTTCGAATAAGAATGAGTAATTCGTATTGTTCCGTACCTCAGTGTTCTTCATGGGTGAAAACAAACACGGATTTAAGTTTCCATTTGTTCCCAGAGGCTGGAAAATGTCCCGTGAAAGTAGAATCTGAGTTAGGACGCCCCACATGGATGTGTAGGCGTTAAGCTTGGATTTTAAGACTTAAAATTGGAAAAGTTGTGACTAAGAATATGGTCGTTTATTCAAAACATTTTATTGATGACGATTTTTTCCGAAGAGGTAAATAAAATAATTATATGCCATAGGAAGAAGAAGTTTAAAGGTGACAGCTGTTTCCAGTCAGAATTTGTCGATTTCATTAGTTCAAACTACAGAACCAGAACGAGAAGCCGCTGAAAGAAGTGAAAGGTTAAACAGGAGAAATACTGTTAAAATTATAGATTTCATAAACTGTCAGTGCAATGAAGAACGAGGGCCTGAACGTACTAACGATGATTTGGAAGGTGCACAAAGCCTGCTAATGATCTTAAATGAGCAAGAACAATATGAAGGACCCACTAAGTTTCGTGACTTTGAGGTGCAAGTAAATACTTAAAAAATATCAACATTAAGTGATCTCTTAAAAACAGATAGTGATCTTAATAGTTTTACTGGAATTTTCAGTTTTCAGCTTTTGGATACAATTGTGGAAGCAGTTCAAATGAATTATAGTGACAATTTGCCTTGTTTTATACAACTATGGTATAACCTGTCAATATTTTTTTAGAAAATTTTATATTAAAAGCAATACTTGCAATGCTATTAAAATAAAATTGTAGAAAATGGGAATGTTTTATTGAATGTGTTGGGAAAATGAAATTATTTATAAGTAATATATTTATTTGTTACATACATAAATTATGAATCATTTTTATTAAAAAGTTATATTTTACTGTCCATAACTTATTTTTAGTAAACCCCTAATCAATCAATTTCCAGTATTTTGAATTGCTGTAACGTTTTACACCTTGTACAAGTAATTAGAAGTGCAGAAATGTTTGCACTTCCCACCATTTCCTGCCTTATATGAGCTCCTCATATTATTAAGCTGGCCTCTTATTTTATGTGGATCAGATTTCAAATCACTTGTTTGCAAACACAAACCGCATATAAAGATGTTTTTACTTTGGCTTTGCCTATTAGAATCCAATTGACCACACAATTAAATGACTAGCACTTAAAACTTCCTCCTCTTCATATACACATCTAGATATATTTGTACCTCCATAAATCCTTAAGGGCGCGGTCTTCCTGTGTATAAAATCCTATGCTGCAGACCAAAAGTTAAATCGACTGATTTCCGAATGTAATGGGATTTAAAATATAATTTTCAGACAAATTAAAGATAAAGGTCTAACTTAGGTAGTCTTACTATTCTAAATCGATAAATTTATTATTTTCTATGGAAACGACAGCTTCAAAATCATCCAATTTTTTTAACCTTAAAAGTGGCATTTAACAATCTATATTGAGACAAATAATTACCGATGGCGGCGCCACACGTCGATCAGCTGTTCACACGAAACGCGTAATTTTTGGTAAATAGTGCATTAAGTTATACTGAGTGAATGGTTTATTTGTAGTATTTTAGGACTTTTTGTGATTGTTTGAGGTTTTTGATTTGGAAATTACCATAATATACCTGTACATGTAAGTATTTAGACTCAATTGAACCTGTTTTTTGTGTCGTTATTCTAAAATTGAGGTTATTTATTTAGCATATCTTACGTTTTTCAGAAATTTATTGTTTACTTCTGTTTCTGTGTGCTTTTTTTGTGTTTCAGGATGAATATAGCCTAGAGGTATTATCATCTTCACCTCTACTAATATAGAATGACATTGGAAGGGAGCTAAATCATATGCCAAAGAAACATACAACAGTTTTCTGCTGATAAATTTTATTTCAATTTTTTCAGGATAATAATTGTAATTGTAAAAGTGATTTAAATAAAAAATGATTTGTAAGAACCTTGGTTGGTTGGTTGGTTCAAGTGGCGGGCTCCGGCCAACTGTCCCGAACCCCAATTAGCGCTTTAGCACCGTTTTGCTACCACGATCGCGCGAACCTGAGCTTTATTTGGTTGTTTAGATCCATCCCGTGGTGTTCAGGAAATGTACTGTTTCCGTAGGCCACTTACTAGATAGATCGGTGAGTTCATTAAGGAGGTAATTCCCGAGAGAGCAATTCCTGGCCCTGGCCAGCGCTGGGCACTTGCAAATGTAGTGCGTAATTGTCTCTCCTTCGCTGGGATCTCCACAGCTACGACACGACCGATTAAACGGAATACCAAGCCGAGAAGCATGCTCTCCAATTGGCCAGTGTAAGAACCTACTTTTGATTGATTTATGGTAAAATATATCCTATTCCTTGTTTCAAAATTATTTTTTAAATCAATATCAAATTAAAATATAAAAAATTAAGAAATTTTTTTCTTGGCTTAAAACACTTCATCAAATGTATGTTGCAAAATTTTTTATTTCGTTTATCTACTTTGTTTTTTTCAAAATAAACACAATCCTTTATTTTAACATAAGTTCAAAGCTAACTTTGAATTATTCAGTTTTAGTAGTATTTAACATTTTATTATAATAATTCATTACTAATTGTAACTGTATAATTATTGAAAACAGGTGGTGTACAAGAGGGGAACATAATAATGGTATTTTTAAAATTATGATGTGACAAAGGTTTTATTTTACTGAATATTACCTTTAGAAAAATGATAAGTTGAAATATCAGCAATCATGTGCACACCTAATTAGATTTTAAGTTTACATATATAAAAGTACAACTGTACACAGTTTCGACAGTTTGTAAGGACAAGTTTACTTAGTTTATAGGCAACACTTTGCTGTCTTCTAACAAACCATCATTCCTTGCACATTTAATGGTTTTAACATCAAGTGGCTTACTGGGCAAATGATGTGATGGCACACACTTTTTGCACTACTTGGGTGCTATTTTGTTTGAAATAATTCCTAAAAATATTTCAGTAGTAATCAAGAAATAATCTCAGAGATGCTAATCTTTATCTTACCTGTTTTTGTAATATAATCTTCAGATTTAAAATGGATTACACTTTTTCCGGAATTTACGACGATCAACTTCCTCGATGACACCTTTTTTGTTGCTTCTTGGGTGGATCATAATGAAAGTGCAATTCCGGATTTTTAGATTTCCTAGAGGTATACCCATAAACGCAATAGTTTCTATTATTTTTATTGGGCATTTTTAACGTTTAACTAACAAATAACAGCAAAATACACGAAGCACAAAATCAAAACACACGTTCGACTTGAAGGTAAACAAAATTATGCTTTTCGTGAAGGTTCAAATTAATTCCGGTGGTGTCGCTTCAAAGTTGTGCTCGTCTCAATATCCTCGATTCTGAAAAAATAAGAAAAATAAACATTAACTTGACCTAAGTTAAACCTTTATCTACAATGTGGTTTAATCAGAATACATCAAAATACTTTAATTTATGAAATCAGTCGATTTGAAATTTTGAAGTCATTTCAAATTAATTTGAAAGTTTGGTCAAACAATGGCGTCTAAAAATTCTTTACCCATAGGTATTCAGTATATATATATAGGAGTCTCAGACAGGTTGTCAAAGGAGCTCCTAGGGTTTTTAACGAAGGATGCTGTTGAGGGTTCTGGAATAAACCCTATGTTGTGCCAGTTTCCCAGGACGACCGATGTGTTATCATCGCCTTTTTAAACTGCATCGTGGTATTCTTAAAATGGACTGTATATCTTTTATCTTCCCAACTCCATGGACAAAAAACAACTAACACTTTTATTTAACGATTTATTTTAAGTTAAATAAATAAATGAATAAAACAACAACGTAACAAAGGATTACATTAAACTGGTAATCAATGAACAAAGTATTAAGTACCTTATGTGCTTAACAAAAACTAGCACATAGGTAAAAAACTAAAAAGACCGCATCAGTCAGAAAATATTTTTTGTGTGTGTTCTGCGTGAGTGATGAATAGACACTGTTTAAATTCTCGAAGCTCAGTCGCTTCAAAATCTTCCCTTCCGGATTGCGCAACACCTTCTCGAAAGATTCTTTAGCGTGAGCCGCGTAAACAAACATGTAAAATTTTTTCTATTGTCTAGACGAGACGGTTAGATATATGGCGTGATATTATCATTGTGCAATAGAATAAAAAAACTTCTTTTTGACGATGCCGCTTCCTGGTTTGAACGCTGTTCCCAAATGTATTTTGGTGCGGCGTTGCCGGTTGAATGAGTTTATCTGTTTAATTGTCTGAAAATTAAACATTCTCCCCCCGCGAAAAGAGGCGGAGTATAGCGAAGCAATGATATTGAAGGTTCTCTAAAAAAAATTTTTTAGTAATTTGGGTCATCACCCTGTAGTTTTAGAATGAGTCTAATTGAAATAAGTTCAAAAAATGTAAAAGGTTTTAAAATATTTGGATCCTGGCCGCTTGTGGGCGCATAATTTAATAAAAATTGGATATTTGAATCCTGGCCACTTGTGGGCGCATAAGTTTTTTAAAAGCTGGATATTTGAATCCTGGCCACTTGTGGGCGCATAAGTTTTTTAAAAGCTGGATATTTGAATCCTGGCCACTTGTGGGCGCATAAGTTTTTTAAAGAAATATGATTGGTACAAACGATTTGTGATTAGGCATCACCGAGCCATGTTCCCTATTTGGAATTAAAAAACAAAACATGCCAAAATCTTAGCAACATTTGCAAAAATTGCCACTATAGGCGTTGGCTCTCCCAGATCTGCTAGCAGGAATATCCCAGATCAATTCCTTAGTTTAAAAGTGTTTGGGAATATTTTCCGCTAGATGGAATCACCCTGTAGAAGTAGAGAATTTGTCAGAGAATATACAACCCCTTAGACCTAGTATGGTACCAACGGGAGATGTCTCGCCATAGAGATCATCTGGAAATTGACAGCGAATATGGGCACGAAATGTCCCTGTATGAAAAATGAGAAAAAAAATGAAAAATAGAAATTGCATCACTGCTTGCTTAAGGTATTTGCTATAAAATGAAGTGCCTTGTGCAATTCAAGCAGAAGTGCAATAGCAGGAGTATTTCCCGTTAAAGGTTTCGTATCACCTTGTATAAATGAAAAAGATAAAACGTATGAAATATTTGAAGGTATGCTTGCTCTCAGCATAATGGCATCCTTCGTTAAAAACCCTAGGAGCTCCTTTGACAACCTGTCTGAGACTCCTATATATATAAGTATTTTTCCCAATAGCCCCCGGGTTCGGCTATTAAAATTTAAATTAGTACCCACCATGGACTCTTTTTTTTCAAAATTGCGTAAACGCGAAGGGAACGTCACCTTTGCTGGTGCACGATCCGAGTGTAACAAAATGTTGCATTTGTATATGTCGATGGGGTTTTGAAGGAGAGGATAGAAAAGCGTGAGTTTACATATGCGGTTAGATGCGACAAATATTAATGCCTGTACACAGACAAAAATATAACAAAAGGAAAGTAAAACAAAGCGTTTATTGGGGTTGATCAATGTCGTTGCCACCAATAGGGACGACTTTAGTAATCGGTCTTACGTAAGTACTGCCGTTAGATAAAATTCTGATCGAACGAATGTTACCATCTCTGTCAGGGTAGGTTTCAAGAACTTTAAATGTAAATATGTTTTGTGAGAGCGAAAATTAAAATGAATACGTTTGGTTTTATTTTGTTTTTACGATTTATTTATGTAGTTTATTCGATTGATTTTTGTTTGGTTTTTTAAATGATGGGTTATTGATCCCTTGTATGTAAAAAAGTAGAAAAGTTTGATTTAACGAATAGTTTTTTGTTGTGGAATGTTTTTTCCAGTACAACAATTGAAATGAATGTACGAACACCTTTTTTGGCCACATCAGAGGATTTTTGGTACAAAGTAAAGTAGAAATGTCAAAGAATGTTTATGATAAAAATAATTGTTTGAGGGTAGTTTTCCCTGAAAGTTGAATACATGAAAAAGTGTGATAAATGGATAAGTAATCCTGAAAATAGAGCCTTATTAGAAGGACATTTTTAAAGTTTTTATTTGTTAAATAGGGTAGTTTCCCTATACAGTTGACAAGAGTTTTTTGTTAACATAATTTGCGAAAATTGCAACTCCAGGCGTTGGCTTTTTCTCAGATCTGCTGGCAGATGTATCCCAGATCAACCCCTTAGCCCTCTCTCTATAACTACTACCTCAGCCCAAAATAACTTTCCTCGCAAATGAATATTAAAACGATACATAACTGGGCGTGTTAGTATCCCTGGGGGTAGTTTCCCCATACAACCCCTTAGATCTGAAAGATACCAAAGGGAGATGTCTCACCATAGAGATCATCTTATGTTTGTCGTAGAGTCTGGGTATCCAATATCCCTGAGGGTAGTTTCCCCCATACAACCCCTTGGACCTAGTAAGGTGCCAAAGGGAGATGTCTAACCATATAGAACATCTTGTGCGAAAATGAAAAGTAGAATTGCTAGAAATTTAAATGTTTGTTGTTAGAGAAAAATCAAAATATATTTGCAAGAGAAGGTATGATCTTTTAGTAGATCACCCTATAGAAAAAGTATAAAATTGTCAACGAAAATTGAAATATGTTTGCTAGAAGAGGGTATAATCGTTTAGTAGATCACCCTATAGAAAAATAATGCGAACGAATGCGAATAAAAATAGTGCAGGAGCCTTGCTATAAAATGAAGGACTTCCCTTTAGATTGAAAATGCGAAAATGAACGAAATACAAGAAGTCTTTTAATAAAGAACTTCTTCTTGAGTGCAAAACGAAAAAATAGAAAAGTATGTGCAATGAACGATAGATTGAAAATTGTTTGGCTATGGAGAGCCTGTTGCTAAGGGATAATTTTCCCTATGAACGAGAATAAAAATATAAGGGTATGCAGCCCTTTTGTACCTCTGATGCGGCGCTAGTTTCTAGAATAAAGGGAGGTGTCTTATTTTTGAAGAACACCTTGTATAAAAAATGGAAAAATAGTAAAATGTTGTTATAGTATTGAGTTGTAAGTTAAAAAATGGTTTTTATTTGTTGAATTATTTTTATATCGAAGAACATGTGCAATGGTTCTTTGAAGTTTAGAAAACTGAGTATTTTAAGAATATCGAGTACCAAAATTCGGTTGATTCGAGTACGAGGTGAGTTGAAAAATTAGCGACAATAGTAGATTGTCTAGTTTTTAAAGGCAAAACGACTGGCTTAAACTTGTTACAGTCATTTATATTGAACGAAGGTGTTATATCTTAACCCACTAAAGATTTAGTAAAACAACTCGCTGATCGAATACTTTATTTTAGAATTTATAACAGGTGAACATCAACAACTCACGCGCCAAAAAACCAGCGTGCCGACCTCATGACTTAACCTCTACCTCTCGCACTGTTGCCAACGGACGCTTAGGTGCGTTCCATTGTCATTACAACATTTCTTCCCTCTTAAATAAAAAACTACATCTTAAAACTAAAACTTACAAATTTAACCTACTGGGTGGTTTTACAGTTCTCGAAGAGCGTCGCAAGGTTGGACTGAGAGTAGTAGGGATTACAGGAGAGGAAATTTCACAAGCCTGGGGAATTTCCATTTCTTTGGGAGCTATAGATTCATCAACTGAGGTATTTTGATCTTGTTCCCTTATAATCGGGATTCCAACACCTCTTTCTACACTAGGAGATGATGTATTAATCACAGGGGTAATATATGAATCAACAGTAAGGTCTTTCTTCATGTTGTCAGAATGAACGAACTTGACTTTATTTTGGCACCAAACTAAATAGGTACATCTACTTAAAGTTTTTAAAACTTTAGCCTTAATCCATCTCTTTTCTTTTTCTACATATATCATAACTAGCTCTCCCTCTATGAAATAAGGTATTTCTCTTCTATGCTTATTTTCCTTTTCCAATAACCTTCTTTCATAATTTTCAGATATTTCATCCTTTAAATTTGTTGGTTTTAGCATCAACAGTTTAGTTCTCGGACTTTGTTTAAACATTAGGTCAGCAGGACACTTTTGTGTAACAGTACTAGGAGTATTTCGACAATTAAATAAAAAATTATCAAGTCTATGCTGAAGTGTTAATTTAGTTTTTGTTTCAAACAAGGTTTTCCTTAAATTTTGTTTAATAGTGCTGACCATTTTCTCTACTAATCCATTAGAACGAGGGTGATAAGGGGGTGAATGAATTAACTGAATTCCATTAGATCTGCAGAATTTTTGAACTTCCTCGCTATTATAAGGAGGTCCGTTATCAGATACTAGGGTAGACGGAAGACCAAAAATAGCAAAAGAGTGTCTTAATTTTTCAATTGTTTTTACTGCATTTGTCCCTGAAGACATAATGTAGGCATCTACCCATTTAGTAGTAGAATCTACAATTAAAAGAATATCTACATTTTCTATTTTGAGAAAATCTATGTGTACTCGATCCCAATTTTTATTTGAGGTAGGCCAAGGTATTAATTTTATTTCTTTTTGTTGGTGCGCAAATGCTTGACATGGCTCACAAAATGACACAATTTGTTCTATATTTTTATCCATGCCAGGCCACCAAATATCTGATCTAGCTTTAAGTTTCATCCGGGTAATTCCAGGATGCTGATCATGTAATAGCTCTAGTACCGGTATTCTTAGAGAAGAAGGAATAATAATACGGTTTCCCCAAGTCAGGATACCATTATCAAGACTCAACTCATTCCTTCGATAAAAGTAAGGTTTTAAAGAATCATCATCGGTGTGATTAGGCCAGCCGAACCTTGTAAATTCAGTTGCCTTTATGAGTATTGGATCTCTCTTTGTTTCCAATAAAATGTCTTTAGCCGTGAGAGGAAGAACAGATTCAACTGAAAATGATAGTACTTCCTCCACATTCGAAGATGCTTTTAGGGGTAGCCGGCTGAGACAATCAGCGTTAGCTAATTCAACACCCTTTTTATAAACTACCTCATAGTTATATGCAGATAATATGATAGCCCAACGTTGCAATCTGGCATGAGCCAACGTTGGTATACTATTTCTATGGCCAAATATTGTTTTTAATGGCAAATGGTCTGTAATTAATACAAATTTTGTTCCATAAATAAATTTGTGAAAAGTTTTCACTGCAAAAACCAAGGCCAAGGCCTCCTTCTCCACTTGAGCATAATTTCTTTCCGCAGAACTTAACGTACATGAAGCATACATGACAGGGCGAGTTTCATTATTTTTAACACAACTAAGTACCGCACCTAGTCCATATTTACTTGCATCCGCTGCCACAACAATTTGACACGTAGGATCATAATGATCCAATGTGACACAATTAAGTATAGCATTTTTAGCTTCATCAAATGCTTTTTGACAATTCTCATTCCAAATAAAGGGTTCTTCCTTTTTTAACAATTTATAAAGTGGAGCATTAATAGTGGATGACATTGGAATAAACTTTGCATAAAAATTTAGTAACCCAAGGAAAGACCTTAACTGGGTTATGTCTGTAGGAATGGGAGCCTTACAGATAGCTTCTACTTTAGTTTTTTGTGGGCGAATACCGTTTTTAGAAATTTCATACCCTAGAAAACAAACAGTTTCTTCAAAAAATACACATTTATCCTCATTAACCTTAATGTTATGGTCATTTAATCTCTGCAAGACTTTATTCACTTTATTTAAGCACTCGGTATAATTTTTCCCAGAAATTATTATATCATCTAAATATATTCCTACTTCAAGATTATTTAAAACTTTTTCCATAGTGGATTGGAAAATAGCCACTGCACTAGATACACCATAAGGTAATCTAGTGTACTGCATTAACCCTAAATGACTATTAATCGTTAATAACTCTTGAGATTTTTTGTCTACTCTTAACTGCAAATAAGCATTACTTAAGTCTAAAATAGTAAAAATACTCCCACCTCTGAGTTTGTCAAAAATCTCATCCAACGTAGGTAGTGGGTAGTAATCTGTTCTCAAATTGGGATTAAGAGTTTTCTTGAAATCCCCACATATGCGGGTTCCTCCGCTTTTCTTCCGAACACATACTATTGGACTAACCATTTCAGCTCTTTGTACAGGTACTAAGATACCATCTTTTTCCATAAGCTTTAATTCCTTTTCTACTTCATCTTTGATTTTGTATGGTACAGGATATGGACTATGAAAAATCATTGAAGAATTTTCTTTCAATACCAGCTGCGCTGTATATCCTTCGATGGGTTTAGTTCTATCTTTATCAAAAACCTTTGGAAATTTTGATTTTATTTCATCAATATTACATGGTTGGAGGACATTTATGGTTGGGAATACAGGATTATTATGGCCACAATTCAGATTAGCTCTCCACATTGGTAACAAAACATCTAGCCAATCCCTACCTAATAATGGACAAAACTTATTATCTGAACCATCTATAACTAAAGATAACTTAACATAAGTATCATTATTTAGACTTACATTTACTAACACTTTTCCAGCTACTTTAATATTTTCACCTGTGACAGTTTTGATTTTAACATCTGAGGATAGTAATTTTAAGTGACTAAAATACTTTACAAAATCTACCTTTGACATTAGACTTACAGAAGCACCTGTGTCAATTTCCATATTAAACTGAACCTTTTCTATAAAAACATTTATAAAAGCAGGTACCGACCTCAAAGATTTTATATTAGAAATTGCTCCTTCTTCTTCCTTTTCTAGACTTGACATATTTCTGACTGGTTTACTATGCTTTTCTTTAACTGAGCTTTTATGTTCTTCTTTGACTGGACTATTATGTTCTACTATGACTGGACTATTGTGTTCGACTTCAACTTCTTTGACTGGACAATTATGTTCTTCCTTGACTGGACTATTATGTTCGACTTCAACTGGACTATTTCTATTTATTTGACTTACTGACATATTACTTTGTAGAATTACTACTTGTTTTATAGACATTTCATATTTTTCTTCATCTTCTTCACTCTCTTGTTCTTCTGTAACGGACTTTATTTTATTTTTATTAAATCGACAGACTTTCGACGTATGGCCTCTCTTTTCGCAGATAAAACACTCCCAGTTGATGGCTGGACAGACTTTAGGAAACTCATGCCATCTTCCACATCTGCTACATCTGTTATGAGGACTGCTAGACTTTTGACTACCAGTATTCTGACTTGTACTGAATCTTTGACTGCGATTCTTGACTATTTTATTTATGTTTTCTTGATTGATCGATCTAGCTTGACCTTCAGCGAGTTCTACTCCTAGAGCAATTTTACAGGCATCTGCATAGGTTAAATGTTCTGAATCTAATAACTTTAATTTAATTTTTTCAGATTGAAGTCCGCAAACAAACTTATCTCTAAGAGCTTCATCTAAAAATTGCCCAAACTAACAATGTTTGGAGTGACTTTTAAGTTTCTCCAAGTATTCGGTTATACTTTCAGCGGATTCTTGGTGGCAGTTGTAAAATTTGTAGCGCTCTGCTATGACTAACCTCTTCGGACTAAAATGACTGAGTAGCACATTTTTCAATTGCACATATGTACGGCTGCTGGGTAGATCAGGAGACAATAGATCCTTAAGTACGCCGAACGCCTCACCTCCAATTAGAGTAAGGAAAGTGGGCACTTTTTTATCTTCCTGGATTTCGTTACACAAAAATAATTGTTCCATTCTTTCCAGATATGTGTTAACTTCCGCTTCTCTTGGTTTAAATTGTTCTATTGAACCTATAAACGACATGATTCTATCTGATAATGACAAGGGCTTGACCAAGTTTTTAATTGACTAAACAACTTCTTTCTACTGGTTCTTTAATTTTTTTCCTCGTCGCCAAAATGTTATATCTTAACCCACTAAAGATTTAGTAAAACAACTCGCTGATCGAATACTTTATTTTAGAATTTATAACAGGTGAACATCAACAACTCACGCGCCAAAAAACCAGCGTGCCGACCTCATGACTTAACCTCTACCTCTCGCACTGTTGCCAACGGACGCTTAGGTGCGTTCCATTGTCATTACAACAGAAGGGTCTGTTAGAAATTTGGGCCCTGAATACCAAAAGTTTAAAGGTTCAGAAGTAAAAATTCCTCTAGACAGCATGTCTGCGGGATTTGATTTTGAATCAATATATCGCCAGGTGGCGTTGGGTACAAGAGTTTGAATTTGGGATACACGATTACTGACATACGTGTCCCATTTTGAGGGATGTGCTTGAATCCAGGATAATGCGATCTGTGAGTCAGACCATAAATTAATTGATTCGAATGAAAATTGTTTTTCAAAATATGTAGAATTTTGGCAGTTAGTTCGGCCAAAAGCTTCATGGCACAAAGTTCGAGTTTTGGAATAGTTATTGTGGGTTTAATAGGTGCTACTCGCGATTTCGCAGATATTAGGTTACATTGAATATGATTTTTGTAAAAAGAAACAAAATAAATATTACAGCCATAAGCTGATTTGCTGGCGTCACTGAAGCCATGAAGTTGGATTTTTATAATACTGTGATCTGAAAATATCCGCCGAGGAATATATATGGTTTTAATGAAATTTATTTGATTTAGAAAATGTTGCCATTTGGCTAAAAAATCAGTGTCTGTTATAGACTGGTCCCAAGAACATTTGGATAACCATAGAGTTTGCATTAAAAGTTTCCCTGAAACAATTATAAGGTTAATTAAGCCTAGAGGATCATAGCATCTAGCAATAGTGGATAAAACGATTCGTTTAGTGATTTTAGTAAAAGTTAAGTTTGTTGGAGTCGAAATATAAAAAAGATCGGTTGTTGAATTCCAGTGTAACCCTAGAATTTTTTCCGCATGTTCATTGTCTAAATTGAGATTTAAAATATTTGAAGCAGTATTTTGCTCCGAAGCATTTTCATGAAGTATATTAGTTTTTATTTTATGTAAATTGAAATTATGTTTATTTAAAATTGAGTGTAATTCAGTTTCCAATTTGGATAAACCTGAAATAGTTTGTAGAAATGTTTGGTTAGGATTTATTTGAATTTGACGATACATTTTTTGAATATCGCCAGTGAATACGTACTTAAACGAACGAAAACGACATAGAATAACAAATAAAGGTGGTTGCACCTGAGGTCCGCGAAGGGATATGTCATTTAGTGACAGATTAGTAGAAGATTTAGCAGAAAAATCAAAGACCACTCGTGTTTGAGTTGTACTACCGTCTTTGAACACACAAAGGTGTGGGACAAAATATTTAAGTAAACCAGTAAGGAATTTTAATTTATTAGATTCGACATCCTAAGACCGGTTTCTGTCTTTCGACTTCATCAGTTAGGCTTTTCGAATCCAATAAATAAAATCCCAAACTCGTACAAGTCAATAGCTATATCCGCTATAAGATAACATTTTTAGATGTGCTACCATCTATGGTAAGAAGAGAGTATTGACATTAAATTTTGACTGAATCTAGTCAAGATGTCACTCTCTTCTTTTTTATCCCTTTCAGAGATTAATACAAAGTGAGTAAACCAGTAAGGAATTTTAATTTATTAGATTCGACATCCTAAGACCGGTTTCTGTCTTTCGACTTCATCAGTTAGGCTTTTCGAATCCAATAAATAAAATCCCAAACTCGTACAAGTCAATAGCTATATCCGCTATAAGATAACATTTTTAGATGTGCTACCATCTATGGTAAGAAGAGAGTATTGACATTAAATTTTGACTGAATCTAGTCAAGATGTCACTCTCTTCTTTTTTATCCCTTTCAGAGATTAATACAAAGTGAGTAAACCAGTAAGGAATTTTAATTTATTAGATTCGACATCCTAAGACCGGTTTCTGTCTTTCGACTTCATCAGTTAGGCTTTTCGAATCCAATAAATAAAATCCCAAACTCGTACAAGTCAATAGCTATATCCGCTATAAGATAACATTTTTAGATGTGCTACCATCTATGGTAAGAAGAGAGTATTGACATTAAATTTTGACTGAATCTAGTCAAGATGTCACTCTCTTCTTTTTTATCCCTTTCAGAGATTAATACAAAGTGAGTAAACCAGTAAGGAATTTTAATTTATTAGATTCGACATCCTAAGACCGGTTTCTGTCTTTCGACTTCATCAGTTAGGCTTTTCGAATCCAATAAATAAAATCCCAAACTCGTACAAGTCAATAGCTATATCCGCTATAAGATAACATTTTTAGATGTGCTACCATCTATGGTAAGAAGAGAGTATTGACATTAAATTTTGACTGAATCTAGTCAAGATGTCACTCTCTTCTTTTTTATCCCTTTCAGAGATTAATACAAAGTGAGTAAACCAGTAAGGAATTTTAATTTATTAGATTCGACATCCTAAGACCGGTTTCTGTCTTTCGACTTCATCAGTTAGGCTTTTCGAATCCAATAAATAAAATCCCAAACTCGTACAAGTCAATAGCTATATCCGCTATAAGATAACATTTTTAGATGTGCTACCATCTATGGTAAGAAGAGAGTATTGACATTAAATTTTGACTGAATCTAGTCAAGATGTCACTCTCTTCTTTTTTATCCCTTTCAGAGATTAATACAAAGTGAGTAAACCAGTAAGGAATTTTAATTTATTAGATTCGACATCCTAAGACCGGTTTCTGTCTTTCGACTTCATCAGTTAGGCTTTTCGAATCCAATAAATAAAATCCCAAACTCGTACAAGTCAATAGCTATATCCGCTATAAGATAACATTTTTAGATGTGCTACCATCTATGGTAAGAAGAGAGTATTGACATTAAATTTTGACTGAATCTAGTCAAGATGTCACTCTCTTCTTTTTTATCCCTTTCAGAGATTAATACAAAGTGAGTAAACCAGTAAGGAATTTTAATTTATTAGATTCGACATCCTAAGACCGGTTTCTGTCTTTCGACTTCATCAGTTAGGCTTTTCGAATCCAATAAATAAAATCCCAAACTCGTACAAGTCAATAGCTATATCCTAACTGATGAAGTCGAAAGACAGAAACCGGTCTTAGGATGTCGAATCTAATAAATTAAAATTCCTTACTGGTTTACTCACTTTGTATTAATCTCTGAAAGGGATAAAAAAGAAGAGAGTGACATCTTGACTAGATTCAGTCAAAATTTAATGTCAATACTCTCTTCTTACCATAGATGGTAGCACATCTAAAAATGTTATCTTATAGCGGATATAGCTATTGACTTGTACGAGTTTGGGATTTTATTTATTGGATTCGAAAAGCCTAACTGATGAAGTCGAAAGACAGAAACCGGTCTTAGGATGTCGAATCTAATAAATTAAAATTCCTTACTGGTTTACTCACTTTGTATTAATCTCTGAAAGGGATAAAAAAGAAGAGAGTGACATCTTGACTAGATTCAGTCAAAATTTAATGTCAATACTCTCTTCTTACCATAGATGGTAGCACATCTAAAAACAAAATATTTATTCGAATTTGAATCATTTGTTAAAGAGAAAGGAACCTTTTTAGCCTGTCCTAATTGTATATACTCCAAAAGTTGTTCACGATATAGTGTCAAAAGTTGTGGATTTTTATGTAACCGGGCTTCTTGAATGAGAAATCGGTTTTTAGCCGTGTAATACGAATTGCCAAGCGAACTGAAGGCAAGTTTGTCGATTAAAGGTAAATCTACCTGATATCTATCTGATATTTTCTAAAATAATGGTAGTGACCAAAAATATTTGTTCCGCAATTTCGTCGTCACACGATAAAATTGGATTAGGAGAGTCGATCTCCTCTTGTTTTCAAAATTTCTCGATGAGACAATGAGTGTCTTCCTCGATTGAGTTTTGTTGCCGATTAATGGCTAATAATGAATGTACTTGATTTTCTGCACGTTGTACAGTTTGTAAACAATATTGAGTATTTATTAATGTAGGGCGACCCCTACCTAAGTCCTTGAAACCTCCCTTAAGGAGTTTATAGTATATATCCGCTCCTGCCAAAATATCAATACAGGAGGGAATATTGAAAGATTCATCAGCTAAGTTTTTAACATAATATTGAGGTATATTTAACCTCTGAATATCAATTGCAACTTGCGGCAATTGTTGCGTAATGTTTTGAACAATGGAACATGAAATTTTAAATTGTTTGTCAGTTTTACGATAAAGTATAGTAACGTCGACGCTTTGAGAAACTTGACTGGATTCGTTAAGAATCCCTGAAATGTGCAAATTGTTAGGATATGATTTGTAACCTAGTTTTTTAAATAATGATTGTGAAATAAACGAAGTTTGACTGCCGTTGTCTAACAACATTTTGATTGTAATTGATTTACCAGATTTTGTTTTGATTTGTACCTGTGCAGTAGCTAATAATACAAGTTTGTTTTTGTTAAAGTTAATTATTTTTATAGTTGGTATTTTGGTATTAATGCTTATTTCCTTTTTTATAGTTGGTATGAGTCGGTAGTTTCTATGACTTTGTATTTATAGAAACAAGTGATTTCTTGTTGATATTTTTTAATTGTATTTTGTTACATCATTTTGATAGCATTTTCATTTTGAAGAGAAGTATTCTGCAAGTTATTAATAAAGAGTGTATTAACAAAAACATTTATGTTTTTTTGTTGAGTGAACAAGAGTCAAAAGGTAATATATACCACAACAGGTTATGGGCCCAGTCACGAGAAACCCCTGTCCAGTCACGAGAAGCCCAGTCAAGAGAATCCTAGTCATCAACGTTTAGTAACCAGGATTGCAGGTTAGATATTTGTTGGAAAGTGAAATTTTCGTTAGTCAAGTCAGTGTCAAAGTCGGATCCGTCAGAAAAGTGAGGTTACGTCAGAAAAGTGAGGTTACGTCAGAAAAGTGAGGTTACGTCAGAGAAGTCAGGTTATGCCAGAAAAGTGAGGTTACGTCAGAGAAGTCAGGTTATGCCAGAAAAGTGAGGTTACGTTATCGTCGTCTGTCCGTCAACTTCAGCCAGTGTCAGTCATCTTTAATAAGCAACCGTCTGTCCCCTTCAAGTAAATATTGTCAAGTCTGCACGTTTTTTGAAGATAAGAATTATTTTATTTCATATTTGTGAATTTTGTATTTCTCTTTGTCTGTAAGTTTTTTTGTCAATATGTCGGACATAAAATCACAAATGGAAATGCTATCAGAAAATGCTCAGGGTGTTGTAAAGTATAGTTTCTGGCGTTTTAAATTAAATTTAATTTTAAAATCTAAGAAACTCTTTGATATTGCTACTGGTATTTCAGTAAAGCCAGAAGTCTCTGATTCTGTTTATGCAAGTTGGATTGAAAAAGATCTTGAATCGCAAGCATTAATTGGTTTAAATGTAAATAGTAATATCGCTAATAAGATTTCAAATTGTAGGTCTGCTAGAAAAATGTTGGACAAACTAGAAAGTTTGTATAGTAAGAAATCCGATTTAACAATTGAAGGTTTGAGACGTCGTTTTTTCGGGTATTCTTACAATGTCAGTTTGTCAGCAGTTGAGAATTGTCTGGAACTTATTCAGATTGCGGAAGCACTGGATGCAGAAGGAGAAGAAATTAAAAAAGAATGGATACTTACAAGGATTTTAGGAATTCTTCCTGAAAAATTACACCATTTACGTACAGCCTGGGATAATGTCAGTGAAACAGATAAGAAGGTCGAGATTCTGATTGAAAGATTGCGTTTGGAGGAAGATCGGCTGAGTGAGAACAAATTATCGAAAGGTATTTTAAATGCAATGGTGACCATTCAAGAATCCAAGTCAAATCAGTCAGGTAGGTCAAACATAGAATGTTTTAAATGTGGAAAGAAAGGGCATACAAAAAATTTTTGCAGAGGCAAATCGAGTGCTAGGTACATACAATATTATTGCAAGGAAAAGTATTCTTCTAATACTTGTAAGCAGAAAGGGCACTTCGCCAAGGAATGTCCGAGCGGAAATAAAAATGAAAGAACTAATGAAAACATGGAAAATCGTCGAGTCTTGATAACTGTCGGTCTGTCAAGCATAGACTTGAATGGAATTTGCATGGAAAATGACAGTAATATGTGGTATCAAGACTGCGGAGCAAGTCAGCATATAACTTTTCGCAAAGAGTGGATGATCAACTTTGTCGAATTTGAGGATCCCGTCACTATTATTATTGGTGATGCTACTAAATTGCAAGGAGTTGGAAAGGGAGATGTTGAACTGGAGGCATTTGATGGGAAGAAGTGGAACCAGGTAGTATTGAAAGATGTTTTGCTTGTCCCGAAAATGAACTTCAATCTATTCTCGGTTACACAACTCTTAGACAAGGGTTATGTCCAGGTCGCAAACGCGAACTCGTCCGAGTTCAAAACCTCAGATGGAAATGAAACTATAGCAGTTGCTGAACGTGTTGGACGATTATTTAAAATGAAGTTTCGCATGGAAGACCCGAATGTGTATCTACTATCTACTTCCATCAAGACCTGGCACGAGAAACTAGCTCACCAGAATGTCAAGTATGTAAGAGACATCCTGAACAGAAACAAAATTGATTACATAGATGACTGGAACAATCACGTATGCGAAGGATGTGTGTACGGTAAACAGCATCGAATTTCTCATCCGAGAAATCTGAAGATCGCTGACAACATTCTTGATTTAGTTCACGTCGATTTGTGCGAAATGAACTTATTGTCATTGGGAGGAGCTAAATACTTTCTTTTATTCAAGGATGATTTCTCTCATTTTCGGACTGTATATTTTCTGAAGACAAAGGACGAAACATTTTTTAAATTGAAAGCTTATTTACAGATGATAGAAAATCAATTTGGTAGAAGAATTAAATGTTTGAAGTCAGACAATGGAACAGAAATAAAAAATGCTAACGTCGAAGAACTATTGCAAGAACTTGGTATACGTCACGAAATGTCAGTGGCTTACTCTCCAGAACAAAATGGAAGGATTGAAAGAGAGATGAGGACAGTCGTAGAATCTGCTCGTTCTGTAATTCATGCACGAGGTCTGGAAGAGAATTTATGGGGTGAAGCAGTTAACTATGCTGTATTTACACTAAATCAGACTGGAACGAGTACAGTACAGGACATGAGTCCTGCAGATTTATGGTTTGGACGACAAATAGATATAAATAAACTACACAGTTTTGGATGTGAGTGTTATGTTCTGACTCCGAATTATAAACGAACAAAAACTGGGAAGAAGTCGCGGAAAGGAATTTTTGTAGGGTACAATGTAGACTCGTCGAGTTACAGGATTTACATACAGGGTGAACGAGATATTGTCAACTCTGAAAATGTAATTTTCAACGAAAAGCATGTCTCATCGATGGAGATCGTGACTAGTACTGCAAGCAGATCAAATCAAGATCCAGAAGGAGAACTCGAAACAATTGGATCATCAGAAAATGACAGCAGTGGCATAGAGGAAAGCTATGAAACAATCCCAAGCTCAGAAGAGCTAGCCAAGTCTGATGAACAGGAATTGGTTGAACAGCCACAACGAATTCTTCGGGATCGCCAAACGCTAATGGCACCAAGGCGGTATGGTATATCAGATCGATTTTCTTCTAGAGATGATGATCACAAACTCGCCATGATTGTAGGTGATATTCAAGATATTACGGTAAAAGAAGCGCTGAAAGACTCAGGATGGCGACAGGCATTACAAGATGAATTTGACTCTCTCACGAATATGAAAACTTGGAAACTTGTAATACCACCGAAAGACACCAGAATAATGACTTGTCGTTGGGTACTAAGAGAAAAACAAGACGGAAGATTGAAAGCAAGATTGGTAATCCGTGGTTTTGAGCAAATTGAGGGAATCGATTATGACGCTACATTTAGTCCTGTGGCGCGTCATGCATCGATTAGATTACTTCTTAGTCTTGCAGCATCAAGGGGAATGTATATAAATTCTTTTGATATAAAAACAGCTTTTTTGTATGGAAACTTAGAAGAAGACATCTATATGCACCAACCTGAAGGATTTGGTGATGGCACGAACCGTGTTTGCAAATTGCAAAAAAGTTTATATGGTCTGAAGCAAGCTCCAAAGAATTGGAATGAGCGTTTCTCAACGTTTCTCAAGACACTCAAATTTGAAAATACTGATGACGACCCCTGTATTTATTATAATGAGGATCGAAGTATAATTATTGCCCTATACGTCGACGACGGTCTCATTATTGCACTGGAGAAAAATAGTATGATTCGTGTATTGGAAGAAATCAGTAATGAATTTGAAATAATTTTTGATACAAAATTTAAAAATGTAATAAACTATCTCGGAATGACAATCGAGATGAAGCCTGGTAGGATATTTGTCAGTCAACCGAAATATGCAGAAACGATTATAAAACGTTTCGGTTTCGACCACATAAATGTTTCATCAACACCGATGGAACGGGGAATGGTAACCGATGACTCGAACTATATCAATGACAAACCATTGTCGAAGAATGAGCCGTACCGAGAGGCAATTGGTAGTCTTTTGTATCTGGCAAATATATCTAGGCCAGATATTAGTTTTGCCGTAAACTATTTAAGTAGGTTTTGTCAAAAACCTATGGTAAGTCATTGGAAGATGGTGAAGCGTGTCTTCCAGTATATAAAGGCGACTGTACTATGTGGGATTTTCTTTGATGGAGGAGATAATCTTGTAGCATACACTGACTCAGATTATGGAGGAGACACTATCACAGGTCAGTCTACTAGTGGAATTTTAATCATGAGAGGAGGACCTCTTGTATGGTTTACTCAAAAACAACGATTGGTAGCAACATCTACTGCTGAAGCTGAATATCGCGCAGCTGTCTCATCTATTGATGAAATTTGTTGGATTAGGCGTTTGGGTCAAGAACTTCAAATGTTGGATGTGAGAAAGCCTACGCTACTATACGTGGATAATCAGTCAGCAATCCATATGATACAGAACTCATACGAAGGCAAAATATCAAAAGGAAAAAAGCATATTGATATTTCAAGAAAATTTATTCAACAACATGTGGACAAGACCATAAAACTGCAACATGTCAGAAGTTCTGAACAGCTCGCTGACATACTGACAAAACCTCTTGTTGGAAATATTTTTAATCGTTTAAAAGGAAAAATAATTAAGGAGGAGTGTTAAAGTTAATTATTTTTATAGTTGGTATTTTGGTATTAATGTTTATTTCCTTTTTTATAGTTGGTATGAGTCGGTAGTTTCTATGACTTTGTATTTATAGAGACAAGTGATTTCTTGTTGATATTTTTTAATTGTATTTTGTTACATCATTTGGATAGCATTTTCATTTTGAAAAGAAGTATTCTGCAAGTTATTAATAAAGAGTGTATTAACAAAAACATTTATGTTTTTTTGTTGAGTGAACAAGAGTCAAAAGGTAATATAGACCACAACAATTTCAAATGCGATTTTAAGGCACTTCCGATCGAGCTAGATCAAAAATTTTTACATTTTTGGAATCTACGCTTCAAGGACTATAAGATGGCATAAAAAAACAAACATAAAAATTTTCCAAATTTGAAAGCCTTTTTGAGGCACTTCCGTTAGAACTAGACCAAAAAACTGGACATTTTTGAAATCTACGGACCAAAATCTATAAGATAACATCAAAAACAGACATCGAAATTTTTTCAAAATTTTCAATTTTACAGGGGGGTGCCGAGGACGATTTAGGTCATTTTTTGAACGCCTATTTCTCGACTATCCGGAGGGATAGCTCAAATATTAAAAAAGATTCGGAATCTGCTCGTCCAAGTCTACAAAATGCCCTTTAGTACCATTCGGTATCGTTAATAATAAGGGAGATACGACACATGGATTTTTTAGAAAATCACTCAAAAATCCATATAACTCCCCCAAAATCGCCAGAATTTAAATTTCGAGACATATCATGACTTAGTACTTCCATTTACTACATTTTGGCCGAGGGAAACTTCCGTGAAATAATTATTAACGAAAAAGCTATTTTCAAGTGTGTCAGTTTTGGAAAACTCGTCAAATTAAAACCGCGATATGTGGACAACCGGTTACGTAAAAATTGAAATTGATGGGTGATTTTTAATGTACTCGTCGAGCACTATAAGATGGAAATCTTAAAATTTTGAGTTTTGGTAGTTTTTAATTTTTTTTGAAAATTTTAAATGCGTATTTGCATAAACTTTAAAATGCAATATCTCAGCTTCCCGTGGACCGATTGTCAACTATGACATATGATTTTTGATCTACTCGTCGAGCACTATAAGATGGAATTCTTAAAATTTTGAGTTTTCGTAGTTTTTTTTTTTTGAAAATTTTAAATGCGTATTTGCATAAACGTTAAAATGCAATATCTCAGCTTCCCGTGGACCGATTGTCAACTATGACATATGATTTTTGATCTACTCGTCGAGCACTATAAGATGGAATTCTTAAAATTTTGAGTTTTCGTAGTTTTTTTTTTTTTTTAATTTTAAATGCGTATTTGCATAAACTTTAAAATGCAATATCTCAGCTTCCCGTGGACCGATTGTCAACTATGACATATGATTTTTGATCTACTCGTCGAGCACTATAAGATGGAATTCTTAAAATTTTGAGTTTTCGTAGTTTTTTTTTTTTGAAAATTTTAAATGCGTATTTGCATAAACTTTAAAATGCAATATCTCAGCTTCCCGTGGACCGATTGTCAACTATGACATATGATTTTTGATCTACTCGTCGAGCACTATAAGATGGAATTCTTAAAATTTTGAGTTTTCGTAGTTTTTTTTTTTTTTTAATTTTAAATGCGTATTTGCATAAACTTTAAAATGCAATATCTCAGCTTCCCGTGGACCGATTGTCAACTATGACATATGATTTTTGATCTACTCGTCGAGCACTATAAGATGGAATTCTTAAAATTTTGAGTTTTCGTAGTTTTTTTTTTTTTTCAATTTTAAATGCGTATTTGCATAAACTTTAAAATGCAATATCTCAGCTTCCCGTGGACCGATTGTCAACTATGACATATGATTTTTGATCTACTCGTCGAGCACTATAAGATGGAATTCTTAAAATTTTGAGTTTTCGTAGTTTTTTTTTTTGAAAATTTTAAATGCGTATTTGCATAAACTTTAAAATGCAATATCTCAGCTTCCCGTGGACCGATTGTCAACTATGACATATGATTTTTGATCTACTCGTCGAGCACTATAAGACGGAATTCTTAAAATTTTGAGTTTTCGTAGTTTTTTTTTTTTTTAATTTTAAATGCGTATTTGCATAAATTTTAAAATGCAATATCTCAGCTTCCCGTGGACCGATTGTCAACTATGACATATGATTTTTGATCTACTCGTCGAGCACTATAAGATGGAATTCTTAAAATTTTGAGTTTTCGTAGTTTTTTTTTTTTGAAAATTTTAAATGCGTATTTGCATAAACTTTAAAATGCAATATCTCAGCTTCCCGTGGACCGATTGTCAACTATGACATATGATTTTTGATCTACTCGTCGAGCACTATAAGATAGAATTCTTAAAATTTTGAGTTTTCGTAGTTTTTTTTTTTTTTAATTTTAAATGCGTATTTGCATAAACTTTAAAATGCAATATCTCAGCTTCCCGAGAACCGATTGTCAACTATGATTTTAGATCTACTCGTCGAGCACTATAAGATGGAATATACGAAAATGGCGAATTCTTAAGATTTTGCGTTTTCGGAGTGTTTTTTGAAAATTTCAAATGCGATTTTAAGGCACTTCCGATCGAGCTAGATCAAAAAATTTTACATTTTTGGAATCTACGCTTCAAGGACTATAAGATGGCATAAAAAACAAACATAAAAATTTTCCAACTTTGAAAGCCTTTTTGAGGCACTTCCGTTAGAGCTAAACCAAAAAACTGGACATTTTTGAAATCTACGGACCAAAATCTATAAGATAACATCAAAAACAGACATCGAAATTTTTTCAAAATTTTCAATTTTACAGGGGGGTGCCGAGAACGATTTAGGTCATTTTTTGAACGCCTATTTCTCGACTATCCGGAGGGATAGCTCAAATATTAAAAAAGATTCGGAATCTGCTCGTCCAAATCTACAAAATGCCCTTTAGTACCATTCGGTATCGTTAATAATAAGGGAGATACGACACATGGATTTTTTAGAAAATCACTCAAAAATCCATATAACTCCCCCAAAATCGCCAGAATTTAAATTTCGAGACATATCATGACTTAGTACTTCCATTTACTACATTTTGGCCGAGGGAAACTTCCGTGAAATAATTATTAACGAAAAAGCTATTTTCAAGTGTGTCAGTTTTGGAAAACTCGTCAAATTAAAACCGCGATATGTGGACAACCGGTTACGTAAAAATTGATATTGATGGGTGATTTTTAATATACTCGTCGAGCACTATAAGATGGAAATCTTAAAATTTTGAGTTTTGGTAGTTTTTAATTTTTTTTGAAAATTTTAAATGCGTATTTGCATAAACTTTAAAATGCAATATCTCAGCTTCCCGTGGACCGATTGTCAACTATGACATATGATTTTTGATCTACTCGTCGAGCACTATAAGATGGAATTCTTAAAATTTTGAGTTTTCGTAGTTTTTTTTTTTTTTTTAATTTTAAATGCGTATTTGCATAAACTTTAAAATGCAATATCTCAGCTTCCCGTGGACCGATTGTCAACTATGACATATGATTTTTGATCTACTCGTCGAGCACTATAAGATGGAATTCTTAAAATTTTGAGTTTTGGTAGTTTTTAATTTTTTTTGAAAATTTTAAATGCGTATTTGCATAAACTTTAAAATGCAATATCTCAGCTTCCCGTGGACCGATTGTCAACTATGACATATGATTTTTGATCTACTCGTCGAGCACTATAAGATGGAATTCTTAAAATTTTGAGTTTTCGTAGTTTTTTTTTTTTTTTAATTTTAAATGCGTATTTGCATAAACTTTAAAATGCAATATCTCAGCTTCCCGTGGACCGATTGTCAACTATGACATATGATTTTTGATCTACTCGTCGAGCACTATAAGATGGAATTCTTAAAATTTTGAGTTTTCGTAGTTTTTTTTTTTTTTGAAAATTTTAAATGCGTATTTGCATAAACTTTAAAATGCAATATCTCAGCTTCCCGTGGACCGATTGTCAACTATGACATATGATTTTTGATCTACTCGTCGAGCACTATAAGATGGAATTCTTAAAATTTTGAGTTTTCGTAGTTTTTTTTTTTTTTTAATTTTAAATGCGTATTTGCATAAACTTTAAAATGCAATATCTCAGCTTCCCGTGGACCGATTGTCAACTATGACATATGATTTTTGATCTACTCGTCGAGCACTATAAGATGGAATTCTTAAAATTTTGAGTTTTCGTAGTTTTTTTTTTTTTTCAATTTTAAATGCGTATTTGCATAAACTTTAAAATGCAATATCTCAGCTTCCCGTGGACCGATTGTCAACTATGACATATGATTTTTGATCTACTCGTCGAGCACTATAAGATGGAATTCTTAAAATTTTGAGTTTTCGTAGTTTTTTTTTTTGAAAATTTTAAATGCGTATTTGCATAAACTTTAAAATGCAATATCTCAGCTTCCCGTGGACCGATTGTCAACTATGACATATGATTTTTGATCTACTCGTCGAGCACTATAAGACGGAATTCTTAAAATTTTGAGTTTTCGTAGTTTTTTTTTTTTTTTAATTTTAAATGCGTATTTGCATAAATTTTAAAATGCAATATCTCAGCTTCCCGTGGACCGATTGTCAACTATGACATATGATTTTTGATCTACTCGTCGAGCACTATAAGATGGAATTCTTAAAATTTTGAGTTTTCGTAGTTTTTTTTTTTTGAAAATTTTAAATGCGTATTTGCATAAACTTTAAAATGCAATATCTCAGCTTCCCGTGGACCGATTGTCAACTATGACATATGATTTTTGATCTACTCGTCGAGCACTATAAGATAGAATTCTTAAAATTTTGAGTTTTCGTAGTTTTTTTTTTTTTTAATTTTAAATGCGTATTTGCATAAACTTTAAAATGCAATATCTCAGCTTCCCGAGAACCGATTGTCAACTATGATTTTTGATCTACTCGTCGAGCACTATAAGATGGAATATACGAAAATGGCGAATTCTTAAGATTTTGCGTTTTCGGAGTGTTTTTTGAAAATTTCAAATGCGATTTTAAGGCACTTCCGATCGAGCTAGATCAAAAAATTTTACATTTTTGGAATCTACGCTTCAAGGACTATAAGATGGCATAAAAAACAAACATAAAAATTTTCCAACTTTGAAAGCCTTTTTGAGGCACTTCCGTTAGAGCTAAACCAAAAAACTGGACATTTTTGAAATCTACGGACCAAAATCTATAAGATAACATCAAAAACAGACATCGAAATTTTTTCAAAATTTTCAATTTTACAGGGGGGTGCCGAGGACGATTTAGGTCATTTTTTGAACGCCTATTTCTCGACTATCCGGAGGGATAGCTCAAATATTAAAAAAGATTCGGAATCTGCTCGTCCAAATCTACAAAATGCCCTTTAGTACCATTCGGTATCGTTAATAATAAGGGAGATACGACACATGGATTTTTTAGAAAATCACTCAAAAATCCATATAACTCCCCCAAAATCGCCAGAATTTAAATTTCGAGACATATCATGACTTAGTACTTCCATTTTCTACATTTTGGCCGAGGGAAACTTCCGTGAAATAATTATTAACGAAAAAGCTATTTTCAAGTGTGTCAGTTTTGGAAAACTCGTCAAATTCAAACTGCGATATGTGGACAACCGGTTACGTAAAAATTGATATTGATGGGTGATTTTAATGTACTCGTCGAGCACTATAAGATGGAAATCTTAAAATTTTGAGTTTTGGTAGTTTTTAATTTTTTTTGAAAATTTTAAATGCGTATTTGCATAAACTTTAAAATGCAATATCTCAGCTTCCCGTGGACCGATTGTCAACTATGACATATGATTTTTGATCTACTCGTCGAGCACTATAAGATGGAATTCTTAAAATTTTGAGTTTTCGTAGTTTTTTTTTTTTGAAAATTTTAAATGCGTATTTGCATAAACTTTAAAATGCAATATCTCAGCTTCCCGTGGACCGATTGTCAACTATGACATATGATTTTTGATCTACTCGTCGAGCACTATAAGATGGAATTCTTAAAATTTTGAAATATACGAAAATGGCGAATTCTTAAGATTTTGCGTTTTCGGAGTGTTTTTTGAAAATTTCAAATGCGATTTTGAGGCACTTCCGATCGAGCTAGATCAAAAAATTTTACATTTTTGGAATCTACGCTTCAAGGACTATAAGATGGCATAAAAAACAAACATAAAAATTTTCCAACTTTGAAAGTCTTTTTGAGGCACTTCCGTTAGAGCTAAACCAAAAAACTGGACATTTTTGAAATCTACGAACCAAAATCTATAAGATAACATCAAAAACAGACATCGAAATTTTTTCAAAATTTTCAATTTTACAGGGGGGTGCCGAGGACGATTTAGGTCATTTTTTGAACGCCTATTTCTCGACTATCCGGAGGGATAGCTCAAATATTAAAAAAGATTCGGAATCTGCTCGTCCAAATCTACAAAATGCCCTTTAGTACCATTCGGTATCGTTAATAATAAGGGAGATACGACACATGGATTTTTTAGAAAATCACTCAAAAATCCATATAACTCCCCCAAAATCGCCAGAATTTAAATTTCGAGACATATCATGACTTAGTACTTCCATTTTCTACATTTTGGCCGAGGGAAACTTCCGTGAAATAATTATTAACGAAAAAGCTATTTTCAAGTGTGTCAGTTTTGGAAAACTCGTCAAATTCAAACCGCGATATGTGGACAACCGGTTACGTAAAAATTGATATTGATGGGTGATTTTTAATATACTCGTCGAGCACTATAAGATGGAAATCTTAAAATTTTGAGTTTTGGTAGTTTTTAATTTTTTTTGAAAATTTTAAATGCGTATTTGCATAAACTTTAAAATGCAATATCTCAGCTTCCCGTGGACCGATTGTCAACTATGACATATGATTTTTGATCTACTCGTCGAGCACTATAAGATGGAATTCTTAAAATTTTGAGTTTTCGTAGTTTTTTTTTTTTTTTAATTTTAAATGCGTATTTGCATAAACTTTAAAATGCAATATCTCAGCTTCCCGTGGACCGATTGTCAACTATGACATATGCTTTTTGATCTACTCGTCGAGCACTATAAGATGGAAATCTTAAAATTTTGAGTTTTGGTAGTTTTTAATTTTTTTTGAAAATTTTAAATGCGTATTTGCATAAACTTTAAAATGCAATATCTCAGCTTCCCGTGGACCGATTGTCAACTATGACATATGATTTTTGATCTACTCGTCGAGCACTATAAGATGGAATTCTTAAAATTTTGAGTTTTCGTAGTTTTTTTTTTTTGAAAATTTTAAATGCGTATTTGCATAAACGTTAAAATGCAATATCTCAGCTTCCCGTGGACCGATTGTCAACTATGACATATGATTTTTGATCTACTCGTCGAGCACTATAAGATGGAATTCTTAAAATTTTGAGTTTTCGTAGTTTTTTTTTTTTTTTAATTTTAAATGCGTATTTGCATAAACTTTAAAATGCAATATCTCAGCTTCCCGTGGACCGATTGTCAACTATGACATATGATTTTTGATCTACTCGTCGAGCACTATAAGATGGAATTCTTAAAATTTTGAGTTTTCGTAGTTTTTTTTTTTGAAAATTTTAAATGCGTATTTGCATAAACTTTAAAATGCAATATCTCAGCTTCCCGTGGACCGATTGTCAACTATGACATATGATTTTTGATCTACTCGTCGAGCACTATAAGACGGAATTCTTAAAATTTTGAGTTTTCGTAGTTTTTTTTTTTTTTAATTTTAAATGCGTATTTGCATAAACTTTAAAATGCAATATCTCAGCTTCCCGTGGACCGATTGTCAACTATGACATATGATTTTTGATCTACTCGTCGAGCACTATAAGATGGAATTCTTAAAATTTTGAGTTTTCGTAGTTTTTTTTTTTTGAAAATTTTAAATGCGTATTTGCATAAACTTTAAAATGCAATATCTCAGCTTCCCGTGGACCGATTGTCAACTATGACATATGATTTTTGATCTACTCGTCGAGCACTATAAGATAGAATTCTTAAAATTTTGAGTTTTCGTAGTTTTTTTTTTTTTTAATTTTAAATGCGTATTTGCATAAACTTTAAAATGCAATATCTCAGCTTCCCGTGGACCGATTGTCAACTATGACATATGATTTTTGATCTACTCGTCGAGCACTATAAGATGGAATTCTTAAAATTTTGAGTTTTTGTAGTTTTTTTTTTTTGAAAATTTTAAATGCGTATTTGCATAAACTTTAAAATGCAATATCTCAGCTTCCCGTGGACCGATTGTCAACTATGACATATGATTTTTGATCTACTCGTCGAGCACTATAAGATGGAATTCTTAAAATTTTGAGTTTTCGTAGTTTTTTTTTTTTGAAAATTTTAAATGCGTATTTGCATAAACTTTAAAATGCAATATCTCAGCTTCCCGTGGACCGATTGTCAACTATGACATATGATTTTTGATCTACTCGTCGAGCACTATAAGATAGAATTCTTAAAATTTTGAGTTTTCGTAGTTTTTTTTTTTTTTAATTTTAAATGCGTATTTGCATAAACTTTAAAATGCAATATCTCAGCTTCCCGAGAACCGATTGTCAACTATGATTTTTGATCTACTCGTCGAGCACTATAAGATGGAATATACGAAAATGGCGAATTCTTAAGATTTTGCGTTTTCGGAGTGTTTTTTGAAAATTTCAAATGCGATTTTAAGGCACTTCCGATCGAGCTAGATCAAAAAATTTTACATTTTTGGAATCTACGCTTCAAGGACTATAAGATGGCATAAAAAACAAACATAAAAATTTTCCAACTTTGAAAGCCTTTTTGAGGCACTTCCGTTAGAGCTAAACCAAAAAACTGGACATTTTTGAAATCTACGGACCAAAATCTATAAGATAACATCAAAAACAGACATCGAAATTTTTTCAAAATTTTCAATTTTACAGGGGGGTGCCGAGGACGATTTAGGTCATTTTTTGAACGCCTATTTCTCGACTATCCGGAGGGATAGCTCAAATATTAAAAAAGATTCGGAATCTGCTCGTCCAAATCTACAAAATGCCCTTTAGTACCATTCGGTATCGTTAATAATAAGGGAGATACGACACATGGATTTTTTAGAAAATCACTCAAAAATCCATATAACTCCCCCAAAATCGCCAGAATTTAAATTTCGAGATATATCATGAATTAGTACTTCCATTTACTACATTTTGGCCAAGGGAAACTTCCGTGAAATAATTATTAACGAAAAAGCTATTTTCAAGTGTGTCAGTTTTGGAAAACTCGTCAAATTAAAACCGCGATATGTGGACAACCGGTTACGTAAAAATTGAAATTGATGGGTGATTTTTAATGTACTCGTCGAGCACTATAAGATGGAATTCTTAAAATTTGGAGTTTTCGTAGTTTTTTTTCTTTTTAAATTTTAAATGCGTATTTGCATAAACTTTAAAATGCAATATCTCAGCTTCCCGAGAACCGATTGTCAACTATGATTTTTGATCTACTCGTCGAGCACTATAAGATGGAATATACGAAAATGGCGAATTCTTAAGATTTTGCGTTTTCGGAGTGTTTTTTGAAAATTTCAAATGCGATTTTAAGGCACTTCCGATCGAGCTAGATCAAAAAATTTTACATTTTTGGAATCTACGCTTCAAGGACTATAAGATGGCATAAAAAACAAACATAAAAATTTTCCAACTTTGAAAGCCTTTTTGAGGCACTTCCGTTAGAGCTAAACCAAAAAACTGGACATTTTTGAAATCTACGGACCAAAATCTATAAGATAACATCAAAAACAGACATCGAAATTTTTTCAAAATTTTCAATTTTACAGGGGGGTGCCGAGGACGATTTAGGTCATTTTTTGAACGCCTATTTCTCGACTATCCGGAGGGATAGCTCAAATATTAAAAAAGATTCGGAATCTGCTCGTCCAAATCTACAAAATGCCCTTTAGTACCATTCGGTATCGTTAATAATAAGGGAGATACGACACATGGATTTTTTAGAAAATCACTCAAAAATCCATATAACTCCCCCAAAATCGCCAGAATTTAAATTTCGAGATATATCATGAATTAGTACTTCCATTTACTACATTTTGGCCAAGGGAAACTTCCGTGAAATAATTATTAACGAAAAAGCTATTTTCAAGTGTGTCAGTTTTGGAAAACTCGTCAAATTAAAACCGCGATATGTGGACAACCGGTTACGTAAAAATTGAAATTGATGGGTGATTTTTAATGTACTCGTCGAGCACTATAAGATGGAATTCTTAAAATTTGGAGTTTTCGTAGTTTTTTTTCTTTTTAAATTTTAAATGCGTATTTGCATAAACTTTAAAATGCAATATCTCAGCTTCCCGTGGACCGATTGTCAACTATGACATATGCTTTTTGATCTACTCGTCGAGCACTATAAGATGGAAATCTTAAAATTTTGAGTTTTGGTAGTTTTTAATTTTTTTTGAAAATTTTAAATGCGTATTTGCATAAACTTTAAAATGCAATATCTCAGCTTCCCGTGGACCGATTGTCAACTATGACATATGATTTTTGATCTACTCGTCGAGCACTATAAGATGGAATATACGAAAATGGCGAATTCTTAAGATTTTGCGTTTTCGGAGTGTTTTTTGAAAATTTCAAATGCGATTTTAAGGCACTTCCGATCGCGCTAGATCAAAAAATTTTCCATTTTTGGAATCTACGCTTCAAGGACTATAAGATGGCATAAAAAACAAACATAAAAATTTTCCAACTTTGAAAGCCTTTTTGAGGCACTTCCGTTAGAGCTAGACCAAAAAACTGGACATTTTTGAAATCTACGGACCAAAATCTATAAGATAACATCAAAAACAGACATCGAAATTTTTTCAAAATTTTCAATTTTACAGGGGGGTGCCGAGGACGATTTAGGTCATTTTTTGAACGCCTATTTCTCGACTATCCGGAGGGATAGCTCAAATATTAAAAAAGATTCGGAATCTGCTCGTCCAAATCTACAAAATGCCCTTTAGTACCATTCGGTATCGTTAATAATAAGGGAGATACGACACATGGATTTTTTAGAAAATCACTCAAAAATCCATATAACTCCCCCAAAATCGCCAGAATTTAAATTTCGAGATATATCATGAATTAGTACTTCCATTTACTACATTTTGGCCAAGGGAAACTTCCGTGAAATAATTATTAACGAAAAAGCTATTTTCAAGTGTGTCAGTTTTGGAAAACTCGTCAAATTAAAACCGCGATATGTGGACAACCGGTTACGTAAAAATTGAAATTGATGGGTGATTTTTAATGTACTCGTCGAGCACTATAAGATGGAATTCTTAAAATTTGGAGTTTTCGTAGTTTTTTTTCTTTTTAAATTTTAAATGCGTATTTGCATAAACTTTAAAATGCAATATCTCAGCTTCCCGAGAACCGATTGTCAACTATGATT
Source organism: Crepidodera aurea (assembly GCA_949320105.2). NCBI lineage: Eukaryota > Metazoa > Arthropoda > Insecta > Coleoptera > Chrysomelidae > Crepidodera > Crepidodera aurea. The sequence goes on along the minus strand of OX439472.1, from coordinate 39,700 downwards.
TTTGATCTACTCGTCGAGCACTATAAGATGGAATATACGAAAATGGCGAATTCTTAAGATTTTGCGTTTTCGGAGTGTTTTTTGAAAATTTCAAATGCGATTTTAAGGCACTTCCGATCGAGCTAGATCAAAAAATTTTACATTTTTGGAATCTACGCTTCAAGGACTATAAGATGGCATAAAAAACAAACATAAAAATTTTCCAACTTTGAAAGCCTTTTTGAGGCACTTCCGTTAGAGCTAAACCAAAAAACTGGACATTTTTGAAATCTACGGACCAAAATCTATAAGATAACATCAAAAACAGACATCGAAATTTTTTCAAAATTTTCAATTTTACAGGGGGGTGCCGAGGACGATTTAGGTCATTTTTTGAACGCCTATTTCTCGACTATCCGGAGGGATAGCTCAAATATTAAAAAAGATTCGGAATCTGCTCGTCCAAATCTACAAAATGCCCTTTAGTACCATTCGGTATCGTTAATAATAAGGGAGATACGACACATGGATTTTTTAGAAAATCACTCAAAAATCCATATAACTCCCCCAAAATCGCCAGAATTTAAATTTCGAGACATATCATGACTTAGTACTTCCATTTTCTACATTTTGGCCGAGGGAAACTTCCGTGAAATAATTATTAACGAAAAAGCTATTTTCAAGTGTGTCAGTTTTGGAAAACTCGTCAAATTCAAACTGCGATATGTGGACAACCGGTTACGTAAAAATTGATATTGATGGGTGATTTTAATGTACTCGTCGAGCACTATAAGATGGAAATCTTAAAATTTTGAGTTTTCGTAGTTTTTTTTCTTTTTAAATTTTAAATGCGTATTTGCATAAACTTTAAAATGCAATATCTCAGCTTCCCGTGGACCGATTGTCAACTATGACATATGATTTTTGATCTACTCGTCGAGCACTATAAGATGGAATTCTTAAAATTTTGAGTTTTCGTAGTTTTTTTTTTTTGAAAATTTTAAATGCGTATTTGCATAAACTTTAAAATGCAATATCTCAGCTTCCCGTGGACCGATTGTCAACTATGACATATGCTTTTTGATCTACTCGTCGAGCACTATAAGATGGAAATCTTAAAATTTTGAGTTTTGGTAGTTTTTAATTTTTTTTGAAAATTTTAAATGCGTATTTGCATAAACTTTAAAATGCAATATCTCAGCTTCCCGTGGACCGATTGTCAACTATGACATATGATTTTTGATCTACTCGTCGAGCACTATAAGATGGAATTCTTAAAATTTTGAGTTTTCGTAGTTTTTTTTTTTTTTTAATTTTAAATGCGTATTTGCATAAACTTTAAAATGCAATATCTCAGCTTCCCGTGGACCGATTGTCAACTATGACATATGCTTTTTGATCTACTCGTCGAGCACTATAAGATGGAAATCTTAAAATTTTGAGTTTTGGTAGTTTTTAATTTTTTTTGAAAATTTTAAATGCGTATTTGCATAAACTTTAAAATGCAATATCTCAGCTTCCCGTGGACCGATTGTCAACTATGACATATGATTTTTGATCTACTCGTCGAGCACTATAAGATGGAATTCTTAAAATTTTGAGTTTTCGTAGTTTTTTTTTTTTGAAAATTTTAAATGCGTATTTGCATAAACGTTAAAATGCAATATCTCAGCTTCCCGTGGACCGATTGTCAACTATGACATATGATTTTTGATCTACTCGTCGAGCACTATAAGATGGAATTCTTAAAATTTTGAGTTTTCGTAGTTTTTTTTTTTTTTTAATTTTAAATGCGTATTTGCATAAACTTTAAAATGCAATATCTCAGCTTCCCGTGGACCGATTGTCAACTATGACATATGATTTTTGATCTACTCGTCGAGCACTATAAGATGGAATTCTTAAAATTTTGAGTTTTCGTAGTTTTTTTTTTTTGAAAATTTTAAATGCGTATTTGCATAAACTTTAAAATGCAATATCTCAGCTTCCCGTGGACCGATTGTCAACTATGACATATGATTTTTGATCTACTCGTCGAGCACTATAAGACGGAATTCTTAAAATTTTGAGTTTTCGTAGTTTTTTTTTTTTTTAATTTTAAATGCGTATTTGCATAAACTTTAAAATGCAATATCTCAGCTTCCCGTGGACCGATTGTCAACTATGACATATGATTTTTGATCTACTCGTCGAGCACTATAAGATGGAATTCTTAAAATTTTGAGTTTTCGTAGTTTTTTTTTTTTGAAAATTTTAAATGCGTATTTGCATAAACTTTAAAATGCAATATCTCAGCTTCCCGTGGACCGATTGTCAACTATGACATATGATTTTTGATCTACTCGTCGAGCACTATAAGATAGAATTCTTAAAATTTTGAGTTTTCGTAGTTTTTTTTTTTTTTAATTTTAAATGCGTATTTGCATAAACTTTAAAATGCAATATCTCAGCTTCCCGTGGACCGATTGTCAACTATGACATATGATTTTTGATCTACTCGTCGAGCACTATAAGATGGAATTCTTAAAATTTTGAGTTTTTGTAGTTTTTTTTTTTTGAAAATTTTAAATGCGTATTTGCATAAACTTTAAAATGCAATATCTCAGCTTCCCGTGGACCGATTGTCAACTATGACATATGATTTTTGATCTACTCGTCGAGCACTATAAGATAGAATTCTTAAAATTTTGAGTTTTCGTAGTTTTTTTTTTTTTTAATTTTAAATGCGTATTTGCATAAACTTTAAAATGCAATATCTCAGCTTCCCGAGAACCGATTGTCAACTATGATTTTTGATCTACTCGTCGAGCACTATAAGATGGAATATACGAAAATGGCGAATTCTTAAGATTTTGCGTTTTCGGAGTGTTTTTTGAAAATTTCAAATGCGATTTTAAGGCACTTCCGATCGAGCTAGATCAAAAAATTTTACATTTTTGGAATCTACGCTTCAAGGACTATAAGATGGCATAAAAAACAAACATAAAAATTTTCCAACTTTGAAAGCCTTTTTGAGGCACTTCCGTTAGAGCTAAACCAAAAAACTGGACATTTTTGAAATCTACGGACCAAAATCTATAAGATAACATCAAAAACAGACATCGAAATTTTTTCAAAATTTTCAATTTTACAGGGGGGTGCCGAGGACGATTTAGGTCATTTTTTGAACGCCTATTTCTCGACTATCCGGAGGGATAGCTCAAATATTAAAAAAGATTCGGAATCTGCTCGTCCAAATCTACAAAATGCCCTTTAGTACCATTCGGTATCGTTAATAATAAGGGAGATACGACACATGGATTTTTTAGAAAATCACTCAAAAATCCATATAACTCCCCCAAAATCGCCAGAATTTAAATTTCGAGATATATCATGAATTAGTACTTCCATTTACTACATTTTGGCCAAGGGAAACTTCCGTGAAATAATTATTAACGAAAAAGCTATTTTCAAGTGTGTCAGTTTTGGAAAACTCGTCAAATTAAAACCGCGATATGTGGACAACCGGTTACGTAAAAATTGAAATTGATGGGTGATTTTTAATGTACTCGTCGAGCACTATAAGATGGAATTCTTAAAATTTGGAGTTTTCGTAGTTTTTTTTCTTTTTAAATTTTAAATGCGTATTTGCATAAACTTTAAAATGCAATATCTCAGCTTCCCGTGGACCGATTGTCAACTATGACATATGATTTTTGATCTACTCGTCGAGCACTATAAGATGGAATTCTTAAAATTTTGAGTTTTCGTAGTTTTTTTTTTTTGAAAATTTTAAATGCGTATTTGCATAAACTTTAAAATGCAATATCTCAGCTTCCCGTGGACCGATTGTCAACTATGACATATGATTTTTGATCTACTCGTCGAGCACTATAAGATGGAATATACGAAAATGGCGAATTCTTAAGATTTTGCGTTTTCGGAGTGTTTTTTGAAAATTTCAAATGCGATTTTAAGGCACTTCCGATCGCGCTAGATCAAAAAATTTTCCATTTTTGGAATCTACGCTTCAAGGACTATAAGATGGCATAAAAAACAAACATAAAAATTTTCCAACTTTGAAAGCCTTTTTGAGGCACTTCCGTTAGAGCTAGACCAAAAAACTGGACATTTTTGAAATCTACGGACCAAAATCTATAAGATAACATCAAAAACAGACATCGAAATTCTTTCAAAATTTTCAATTTTACAGGGGGGTGCCGAGGACGATTTAGGTCATTTTTTGAACGCCTATTTTTCGACTATCCGGAGGGATAGCTCAAATATTAAAAAAGATTCGGAATCTGCTCGTCCAAATCTACAAAATGCCCTTTAGTACCATTCGGTATCGTTAATAATAAGGGAGATACGACACATGGATTTTTTAGAAAATCACTCAAAAATCCATATAACTCCCCCAAAATCGCCAGAATTTAAATTTCGAGACATATCATGACTTAGTACTTCCATTTTCTACATTTTGGCCGAGGGAAACTTCCGTGAAATAATTATTAACGAAAAAGCTATTTTCAAGTGTGTCAGTTTTGGAAAACTCGTCAAATTCAAACCGCGATATGTGGACAACCGGTTACGTAAAAATTGATATTGATGGGTGATTTTTAATATACTCGTCGAGCACTATAAGATGGAAATCTTAAAATTTTGAGTTTTGGTAGTTTTTAATTTTTTTTGAAAATTTTAAATGCGTATTTGCATAAACTTTAAAATGCAATATCTCAGCTTCCCGTGGACCGATTGTCAACTATGACATATGATTTTTGATCTACTCGTCGAGCATTATAAGATGGAATTCTTAAAATTTTGAGTTTTCGTAGTTTTTTTTTTTTTTTTAATTTTAAATGCGTATTTGCATAAACTTTAAAATGCAATATCTCAGCTTCCCGTGGACCGATTGTCAACTATGACATATGCTTTTTGATCTACTCGTCGAGCACTATAAGATGGAATTCTTAAAATTTTGAGTTTTCGTAGTTTTTTTTTTTTTTTAATTTTAAATGCGTATTTGCATAAACTTTAAAATGCAATATCTCAGCTTCCCGTGGACCGATTGTCAACTATGACATATGATTTTTGATCTACTCGTCGAGCACTATAAGATGGAATTCTTAAAATTTTGAGTTTTCGTAGTTTTTTTTTTTTTTTAATTTTAAATGCTTATTTGCATAAACTTTAAAATGCAATATCTCAGCTTCCCGTGGACCGATTGTCAACTATGACATATGGTTTCTGATCTACTCGTCGAGCACTATAAGATGGAATTCTTAAAGTTTTGAGTTTTCGTAGTTTTTTTTTTTTTGAAAATTTTAAATGCGTATTTGCATAAACTTTAAAATGCAATATCTCAGCTTCCCGTGTACCGATTGTCAACTATGACATATGGTTTTTGATCTACTCGTCGAGCACTATAAGATGGAATTCTTAAAATTTTGAGTTTTCGTAGTTTTTTTTTTTTTTAATTTTAAATGCGTATTTGCATAAACTTTAAAATGCAATATCTCAGCTTCCCGTGGACCGATTGTCAACTATGACATATGATTTTTGATCTACTCGTCGAGCACTATAAGATGGAATTCTTAAAATTTTGAGTTTTCGTAGTTTTTTTTTTTTTGAAAATTTTAAATGCGTATTTGCATAAACTTTAAAATGCAATATCTCAGCTTCCCGTGGACCGATTGTCAACTATGACATATGGTTTTTGATCTACTCGTCGAGCACTATAAGATGGAATTCTTAAAATTTTGAGTTTTCGTAGTTTTTTTTTTTTTTTTTAATTTTAAATGCTTATTTGCATAAACTTTAAAATGCAATATCTCAGCTTCCCGTGGACCGATTGTCAACTATGACATATGGTTTCTGATCTACTCGTCGAGCACTATAAGATGGAATTCTTAAAATTTTGAGTTTTCGTAGTTTTTTTTTTTTTGAAAATTTTAAATGCGTATTTGCATAAACTTTAAAATGCAATATCTCAGCTTCCCGTGGACTGATTGTCAACTATGACATATGGTTTTTGATCTACTCGTCGAGCACTATAAGATGGAATTCTTAAAATTTTGAGTTTTCGTAGTTTTTTTTTTTTGAAAATTTTAAATGCGTATTTGCATAAACTTTAAAATGCAATATCTCAGCTTCCCGTGGACCGATTGTCAACTATGACATATGGTTTTTGATCTACTCGTCGAGCACTATAAGATGGAATTCTTAAAATTTTGAGTTTTCGTAGTTTTTTTTTTTTTGAAAATTTTAAATGCTTATTTGCATAAACTTTAAAATGCAATATCTCAGCTTCCCGTGGACCGATTGTCAACTATGACATATGGTTTTTGATCTACTTGTCGAGCACTATAAGATGGAATTCTTAAAATTTTGAGTTTTCGTAGTTTTTTTTTTTTTTAATTTTAAATGCGTATTTGCATAAACTTTAAAATGCAATATCTCAGCTTCCCGTGGACCGATTGTCAACTATGACATATGCTTTTTGATCTACTCGTCGAGCACTATAAGATGGAATTCTTAAAATTTTGAGTTTTCGTAGTTTTTTTTTTTTGAAAATTTTAAATGCGTATTTGCATAAACTTTAAAATGCAATATCTCAGCTTCCCGTGGACCGATTGTCAACTATGACATATGGTTTTTGATCTACTCGTCGAGCACTATAAGATGGAATTCTTAAAATTTTGAGTTTTCGTAGTTTTTTTTTTTTTGAAAATTTTAAATGCTTATTTGCATAAACTTTAAAATGCAATATCTCAGCTTCCCGTGGACCGATTGTCAACTATGACATATGGTTTTTGATCTACTCGTCGAGCACTATAAGATGGAATTCTTAAAATTTTGAGTTTTCGTGGTTTTTTTTTTTTTTAATTTTAAATGCGTATTTGCATAAACTTTAAAATGCAATATCTCAGCTTCCCGTGGACCGATTGTCAACTATGACATATGCTTTTTGATCTACTCGTCGAGCACTATAAGATGGAATTCTTAAAATTTTGAGTTTTCGTAGTTTTTTTTTTTTTTGAAAATTTTAAATGCGTATTGGCATAAACTTTAAAATGCAATATCTCAGCTTCCCGTGGACCGATTGTCAACTATGACATATGGTTTTTGATCTACTCGTCGAGCACTATAAGATGGAATTCTTAAAATTTTGAGTTTTCGTAGTTTTTTTTTTTTTGAAAATTTTAAATGCGTATTTGCATAAACTTTAAAATGCAATATCTCAGCTTCCCGTGGACCGATTGTCAACTATGACATATGGTTTTTGATCTACTCGTCGAGCACTATAAGATGGAATTCTTAAAATTTTGAGTTTTCGTAGTTTTTTTTTTTTGAAAATTTTAAATGCGTATTTGCATAAACTTTAAAATGCAATATCTCAGCTTCCCGTGGACTGATTGTCAACTATGACATATGGTTTTTGATCTACTCGTCGAGCACTATAAGATGGAATTCTTAAAATTTTGAGTTTTCGTGGTTTTTTTTTTTTAATTTTAAATGCGTATTTGCATAAACTTTAAAATGCAATATCTCAGCTTCCCGTGGACCGATTGTCAACTATGACATATGGTTTTTGATCTACTCGTCGAGCACTATAAGATGGAATTCTTAAAATTTTGAGTTTTCGTAGTTTTTTTTTTTTTTTAATTTTAAATGCGTATTTGCATAAACTTTAAAATGCAATATCTCAGCTTCCCGTGGACCGATTGTCAACTATGACATATGATTTTTGATCTACTCGTCGAGCACTATAAGATGGAATTCTTAAAATTTTGAGTTTTCGTAGTTTTTTTTTTTTTGAAAATTTTAAATGCGTATTTGCATAAACTTTAAAATGCAATATCTCAGCTTCCCGTGGACCGATTGTCAACTATGACATATGGTTTTTGATCTACTCGTCGAGCACTATAAGATGGAATTCTTAAAATTTTGAGTTTTCGTAGTTTTTTTTTTTTTTTTAATTTTAAATGCTTATTTGCATAAACTTTAAAATGCAATATCTCAGCTTCCCGTGGACCGATTGTCAACTATGACATATGGTTTCTGATCTACTCGTCGAGCACTATAAGATGGAATTCTTAAAATTTTGAGTTTTCGTAGTTTTTTTTTTTTTGAAAATTTTAAATGCGTATTTGCATAAACTTTAAAATGCAATATCTCAGCTTCCCGTGGACTGATTGTCAACTATGACATATGGTTTTTGATCTACTCGTCGAGCACTATAAGATGGAATTCTTAAAATTTTGAGTTTTCGTAGTTTTTTTTTTTTGAAAATTTTAAATGCGTATTTGCATAAACTTTAAAATGCAATATCTCAGCTTCCCGTGGACCGATTGTCAACTATGACATATGGTTTTTGATCTACTCGTCGAGCACTATAAGATGGAATTCTTAAAATTTTGAGTTTTCGTAGTTTTTTTTTTTTTGAAAATTTTAAATGCTTATTTGCATAAACTTTAAAATGCAATATCTCAGCTTCCCGTGGACCGATTGTCAACTATGACATATGGTTTTTGATCTACTTGTCGAGCACTATAAGATGGAATTCTTAAAATTTTGAGTTTTCGTAGTTTTTTTTTTTTTTTAATTTTAAATGCGTATTTGCATAAACTTTAAAATGCAATATCTCAGCTTCCCGTGGACCGATTGTCAACTATGACATATGCTTTTTGATCTACTCGTCGAGCACTATAAGATGGAATTCTTAAAATTTTGAGTTTTCGTAGTTTTTTTTTTTTGAAAATTTTAAATGCGTATTTGCATAAACTTTAAAATGCAATATCTCAGCTTCCCGTGGACCGATTGTCAACTATGACATATGGTTTTTGATCTACTCGTCGAGCACTATAAGATGGAATTCTTAAAATTTTGAGTTTTCGTAGTTTTTTTTTTTTTGAAAATTTTAAATGCTTATTTGCATAAACTTTAAAATGCAATATCTCAGCTTCCCGTGGACCGATTGTCAACTATGACATATGGTTTTTGATCTACTCGTCGAGCACTATAAGATGGAATTCTTAAAATTTTGAGTTTTCGTGGTTTTTTTTTAATTTTAAATGCGTATTTGCATAAACTTTAAAATGCAATATCTCAGCTTCCCGTGGACCGATTGTCAACTATGACATATGCTTTTTGATCTACTCGTCGAGCACTATAAGATGGAATTCTTAAAATTTTGAGTTTTCGTAGTTTTTTTTTTTTTTGAAAATTTTAAATGCGTATTTGCATAAACTTTAAAATGCAATATCTCAGCTTCCCGTGGACCGATTGTCAACTATGACATATGGTTTTTGATCTACTCGTCGAGCACTATAAGATGGAATTCTTAAAATTTTGAGTTTTCGTAGTTTTTTTTTTTTTGAAAATTTTAAATGCGTATTTGCATAAACTTTAAAATGCAATATCTCAGCTTCCCGTGGACCGATTGTCAACTATGACATATGGTTTTTGATCTACTCGTCGAGCACTATAAGATGGAATTCTTAAAATTTTGAGTTTTCGTAGTTTTTTTTTTTTGAAAATTTTAAATGCGTATTTGCATAAACTTTAAAATGCAATATCTCAGCTTCCCGTGGACTGATTGTCAACTATGACATATGGTTTTTGATCTACTCGTCGAGCACTATAAGATGGAATTCTTAAAATTTTGAGTTTTCGTGGTTTTTTTTTTTTTTAATTTTAAATGCGTATTTGCATAAACTTTAAAATGCAATATCTCAGCTTCCCGTGGACCGATTGTCAACTATGACATATGCTTTTTGATCTACTCGTCGAGCACTATAAGATGGAATTCTTAAAATTTTGAGTTTTCGTAGTTTTTTTTTTTTTGAAAATTTTAAATGCGTATTTGCATAAACTTTAAAATGCAATATCTCAGCTTCCCGTGGACCGATTGTCAACTATGACATATGGTTTTTGATCTACTCGTCGAGCACTATAAGATGGAATTCTTAAAATTTTGAGTTTTCGTAGTTTTTTTTTTTTTGAAAATTTTAAATGCGTATTTGCATAAACTTTAAAATGCAATATCTCAGCTTCCCGTGGACCGATTGTCAACTATGACATATGGTTTTTGATCTACTCGTCGAGCACTATAAGATGGAATTCTTAAAATTTTGAGTTTTCGTAGTTTTTTTTTTTTGAAAATTTTAAATGCGTATTTGCATAAACTTTAAAATGCAATATCTCAGCTTCCCGTGGACTGATTGTCAACTATGACATATGATTTTTGATCTACTCGTCGAGCACTATAAGATGGAATATACGAAAATGGCGAATTCTTAAGATTTTGCGTTTTCGGAGTGTTTTTGAAAATTTAAAATGCGATTTTAAGGCACTTCCGATCGAGCTAGATCAAAAAATTTTACATTTTTGGAATCTACGCTTCAAGGACTATAAGATGGCATAAAAAACAAACATAAAAATTTTCCAACTTTGAAAGCCTTTTTGAGGCACTTCTGTTAGAGCTAGACTAAAAAACTGGACATTTTTGAAATCTACGGACCAAAATCTATAAGATAACATCAAAAACAGACATCGAAATTTTTTCAAAATTTTAAATTTTACAGGGGGGTGCCGAGGACGATTTAGGTCATTTTTTGAACGCCTATTTCTCGACTATCCGGAGGGATAGCTCAAATATTAAAAAAGATTCGGAATCTGCTCGTCCAAATCTACAAAATGCCCTTTAGTACCATTCGGTATCGTTAATAATAAGGGAGATAGACACATGGATTTTTTAGAAAATCACTCAAAAATCCATATAACTCCCCCAAAATCGCCAGAATTTAAATTTCGAGACATATCATGACTTAGTACTTCCATTTTCTACATTTTGGCCGAGGGAAACTCCTGTGAAATAATTATTAACGAAAAAGCTATTTTCAAGTGTGTCAGTTTTGGAAAACTCGTCAAATTCAAACCGCGATATGTGGACAACCGGTTACGTAAAAATTGATATTGATGGGTGATTTTTAATATACTCGTCGAGCACTATAAGATGGAAATCTTAAAATTTTGAGTTTTGGTAGTTTTTAAATTTTTTTGAAAATTTTAAATGCGTATTTGCATAAACTTTAAAATGCAATATCTCAGCTTCCCGTGGACCGATTGTCAACTATGACATATGATTTTTGATCTACTCGTCGAGCACTATAAGATGGAATTCTTAAAATTTTGAGTTTTCGTAGTTTTTTTTTTTTTTTAATTTTAAATGCGTATTTGCATAAACTTTAAAATGCAATATCTCAGCTTCCCGTGGACCGATTGTCAACTATGACATATGCTTTTTGATCTACTCGTCGAGCACTATAAGATGGAATTCTTAAAATTTTGAGTTTTCGTAGTTTTTTTTTTTTTTTTAATTTTAAATGCGTATTTGCATAAACTTTAAAATGCAATATCTCAGCTTCCCGTGGACCGATTGTCAACTATGACATATGATTTTTGATCTACTCGTCGAGCACTATAAGATGGAATTCTTAAAATTTTGAGTTTTCGTAGTTTTTTTTTTTTGAAAATTTTAAATGCGTATTTGCATAAACTTTAAAATGCAATATCTCAGCTTCCCGTGGACCGATTGTCAACTATGACATATGATTTTTGATCTACTCGTCGAGCACTATAAGATGGAATTCTTAAAATTTTGAGTTTTCGTAGTTTTTTTTTTTTTTTTTAATTTTAAATGCTTATTTGCATAAACTTTAAAATGCAATATCTCAGCTTCCCGTGGACCGATTGTCAACTATGACATATGGTTTTTGATCTACTCGTCGAGCACTATAAGATGGAATTCTTAAAATGTTGAGTTTTCGTAGTTTTTTTTTTTTTGAAAATTTTAAATGCGTATTTGCATAAACTTTAAAATGCAATATCTCAGCTTCCCGTGGACCGATTGTCAACTATGACATATGATTTTTGATCTACTCGTCGAGCACTATAAGATGGAATATATGAAAATGGCGAATTCTTAAGATTTTGCGTTTTCGGAGTGTTTTTTGAAAATTTCAAATGCGATATTAAGGCACTTCCGATCGAGCTAGATCAAAAAATTTTACATTTTTGGAATCTACGCTTCAAGGACTATAAGATGGCATAAAAAATAAACATAAAAATTTTCCAACTTTGAAAGCCTTTTTGAGGCACTTCCGTTAGAGCTAGACCAAAAAACTGGACATTTTTGAAATCTACGGACCAAAATCTATAAGATAACATCAAAAACAGACATCGAAATTTTTTCAAAATTTTCAATTTTACAGGGGGGTGCCGAGGACGATTTAGGTCATTTTTTGAACGCCTATTTCTCGACTATCCGGAGGGATAGCTCAAATATTAAAAAAGATTCGGAATCTGCTCGTCCAAATCTACAAAATGCCCTTTAGTACCATTCGGTATAGTTAATAATAAGGGAGATACGACACATGGATTTTTTAGAAAATCACTCAAAAATCCATATAACTCCCCCAAAATCGCCAGAATTTAAATTTCGAGATATATCATGAATTAGTACTTCCATTTACTACATTTTGGCCAAGGGAAACTTCCGTGAAATAATTATTAACGAAAAAGCTATTTTCAAGTGTGTCAGTTTTGGAAAACTCGTCAAATTAAAACCGCGATATGTGGACAACCGGTTACGTAAAAATTGAAATTGATGGGTGATTTTTAATGTACTCGTCGAGCACTATAAGATGGAAATCTTAAAATTTTGAGTTTTGGTAGTTTTTAATTTTTTTTGAAAATTTTAAATGCGTATTTGCATAAACTTTAAAATGCAATATCTCAGCTTCCCGTGGACTGATTGTCAACTATGACATATGATTTTTGATCTACTCGTCGAGCACTATAAGATGGAATTCTTAAAATTTTGAGTTTTCGTAGTTTTTTTTTTTTTGAAAATTTTAAATGCGTATTTGCATAAACTTTAAAATGCAATATCTCAGCTTCCCGTGGACCGATTGTCAACTATGACATATGATTTTTGATCTACTCGTCGAGCACTATAAGATGGAATATACGAAAATGGCGAATTCTTAAGATTTTGCGTTTTCGGAGTGTTTTTTGAAAATTTCAAATGCGATTTTAAGGCACTTCCGATCGCGCTAGATCAAAAAATTTTCCATTTTTGGAATCTACGCTTCAAGGACTATAAGATGGCATAAAAAACAAACATAAAAATTTTCCAACTTTGAAAGCCTTTTTGAGGCACTTCCGTTAGAGCTAGACCAAAAAACTGGACATTTTTGAAATCTACGGACCAAAATCTATAAGATAACATCAAAAACAGACATCGAAATTTTTTCAAAATTTTCAATTAGGTCATTTTTTGAACGCCTATTTCTCGACTATCCGGAGGGATAGCTCAAATATTAAAAAAGATTCGGAATCTGCTCGTCCAAATCTACAAAATGCCCTTTAGTACCATTCGGTATCGTTAATAATAAGGGAGATACGACACATGGATTTTTTAGAAAATCACTCAAAAATCCATATAACTCCCCCAAAATCGCCAGAATTTAAATTTCGAGATATATCATGAATTAGTACTTCCATTTACTACATTTTGGCCAAGGGAAACTTCCGTGAAATAATTATTAACGAAAAAGCTATTTTCAAGTGTGTCAGTTTTGGAAAACTCGTCAAATTCAAACTGCGATATGTGGACAACCGGTTACGTAAAAATTGATATTGATGGGTGATTTTTAATGTACTCGTCGAGCACTATAAGATGGAAATCTTAAAATTTTGAGTTTTGGTAGTTTTTAATTTTTTTTGAAAATTTTAAATGCGTATTTGCATAAACTTTAAAATGCAATATCTCAGCTTCCCGTGGACTGATTGTCAACTATGACATATGATTTTTGATCTACTCGTCGAGCACTATAAGATGGAATTCTTAAAATTTTGAGTTTTCGTAGTTTTTTTTTTTTTGAAAATTTTAAATGCGTATTTGCATAAACTTTAAAATGCAATATCTCAGCTTCCCGTGGACCGATTGTCAACTATGACATATGATTTTTGATCTACTCGTCGAGCACTATAAGATGGAATTCTTAAAATTTTGAGTTTTCGTAGTTTTTTTTTTTTTGAAAATTTTAAATGCGTATTTGCATAAACTTTAAAATGCAATATCTCAGCTTCCCGTGGACCGATTGTCAACTATGACATATGATTTTTGATCTACTCGTCGAGCACTATAAGATAGAATTCTTAAAATTTTGAGTTTTCGTAGTTTTTTTTTTTTTTTTAATTTTAAATGCTTATTTGCATAAACTTTAAAATGCAATATCTCAGCTTCCCGTGGACCGATTGTCAACTATGACATATGATTTTTGATCTACTCGTCGAGCACTATAAGATGGAATATATGAAAATGGCGAATTCTTAAGATTTTGCGTTTTCGGAGTGTTTTTTGAAAATTTCAAATGCGATATTAAGGCACTTCCGATCGAGCTAGATCAAAAAATTTTACATTTTTGGAATCTACGCTTCAAGGACTATAAGATGGCATAAAAAATAAACATAAAAATTTTCCAACTTTGAAAGCCTTTTTGAGGCACTTCCGTTAGAGCTAGACCAAAAAACTGGACATTTTTGAAATCTACGGACCAAAATCTATAAGATAACATCAAAAACAGACATCGAAATTTTTTCAAAATTTTCAATTTTACAGGGGGGTGCCGAGGACGATTTAGGTCATTTTTTGAACGCCTATTTCTCGACTATCCGGAGGGATAGCTCAAATATTAAAAAAGATTCGGAATCTGCTCGTCCAAATCTACAAAATGCCCTTTAGTACCATTCGGTATAGTTAATAATAAGGGAGATACGACACATGGATTTTTTAGAAAATCACTCAAAAATCCATATAACTCCCCCAAAATCGCCAGAATTTAAATTTCGAGATATATCATGAATTAGTACTTCCATTTACTACATTTTGGCCAAGGGAAACTTCCGTGAAATAATTATTAACGAAAAAGCTATTTTCAAGTGTGTCAGTTTTGGAAAACTCGTCAAATTAAAACCGCGATATGTGGACAACCGGTTACGTAAAAATTGATATTGATGGGTGATTTTTAATATACTCGTCGAGCACTATAAGATGGAAATCTTAAAATTTTGAGTTTTGGTAGTTTTTAATTTTTTTTGAAAATTTTAAATGCGTATTTGCATAAACTTTAAAATGCAATATCTCAGCTTCCCGTGGACCGATTGTCAACTATGACATATGATTTTTGATCTACTCGTCGAGCACTATAAGATGGAATTCTTAAAATTTTGAGTTTTCGTAGTTTTTTTTTTTTTTTTAATTTTAAATGCGTATTTGCATAAACTTTAAAATGCAATATCTCAGCTTCCCGTGGACCGATTGTCAACTATGACATATGATTTTTGATCTACTCGTCGAGCACTATAAGATGGAATATACGAAAATGGCGAATTCTTAAGATTTTGCGTTTTCGGAGTGTTTTTTGAAAATTTCAAATGCGATTTTAAGGCACTTCCGATCGAGCTAGATCAAAAAATTTTACATTTTTGGAATCTACGCTTCAAGGACTATAAGATGGTATAAAAAACAAACATAAAAATTTTCCAACTTTGAAAGCCTTTTTGAGGCACTTCCGTTAGAGCTAGACCAAAAAACTGGACATTTTTGAAATCTACGGACCAAAATCTATAAGATAACATCAAAAACAGACATCGAAATTTTTTCAAAATTTTCAATTTTACAGGGGGGTGCCGAGGACGATTTAGGTCATTTTTTGAACGCCTATTTCTCGACTATCCGGAGGGATAGCTCAAATATTAAAAAAGATTCGGAATCTGCTCGTCCAAATCTACAAAATGCCCTTTAGTACCATTCGGTATAGTTAATAATAAGGGAGATACGACACATGGATTTTTTAGAAAATCACTCAAAAATCCATATAACTCCCCCAAAATCGCCAGAATTTAAATTTCGAGATATATCATGAATTAGTACTTCCATTTACTACATTTTGGCCAAGGGAAACTTCCGTGAAATAATTATTAACGAAAAAGCTATTTTCAAGTGTGTCAGTTTTGGAAAACTCGTCAAATTAAAACCGCGATATGTGGACAACCGGTTACGTAAAAATTGAAATTGATGGGTGATTTTTAATGTACTCGTCGAGCACTATAAGATGGAAATCTTAAAATTTTGAGTTTTGGTAGTTTTTAATTTTTTTTGAAAATTTTAAATGCGTATTTGCATAAACTTTAAAATGCAATATCTCAGCTTCCCGTGGACTGATTGTCAACTATGACATATGATTTTTGATCTACTCGTCGAGCACTATAAGATGGAATTCTTAAAATTTTGAGTTTTCGTAGTTTTTTTTTTTTTGAAAATTTTAAATGCGTATTTGCATAAACTTTAAAATGCAATATCTCAGCTTCCCGTGGACCGATTGTCAACTATGACATATGATTTTTGATCTACTCGTCGAGCACTATAAGATGGAATATACGAAAATGGCGAATTCTTAAGATTTTGCGTTTTCGGAGTGTTTTTTGAAAATTTCAAATGCGATTTTAAGGCACTTCCGATCGCGCTAGATCAAAAAATTTTCCATTTTTGGAATCTACGCTTCAAGGACTATAAGATGGCATAAAAAACAAACATAAAAATTTTCCAACTTTGAAAGCCTTTTTGAGGCACTTCCGTTAGAGCTAGACCAAAAAACTGGACATTTTTGAAATCTACGGACCAAAATCTATAAGATAACATCAAAAACAGACATCGAAATTTTTTCAAAATTTTCAATTAGGTCATTTTTTGAACGCCTATTTCTCGACTATCCGGAGGGATAGCTCAAATATTAAAAAAGATTCGGAATCTGCTCGTCCAAATCTACAAAATGCCCTTTAGTACCATTCGGTATCGTTAATAATAAGGGAGATACGACACATGGATTTTTTAGAAAATCACTCAAAAATCCATATAACTCCCCCAAAATCGCCAGAATTTAAATTTCGAGATATATCATGAATTAGTACTTCCATTTACTACATTTTGGCCAAGGGAAACTTCCGTGAAATAATTATTAACGAAAAAGCTATTTTCAAGTGTGTCAGTTTTGGAAAACTCGTCAAATTCAAACTGCGATATGTGGACAACCGGTTACGTAAAAATTGATATTGATGGGTGATTTTTAATGTACTCGTCGAGCACTATAAGATGGAAATCTTAAAATTTTGAGTTTTGGTAGTTTTTAATTTTTTTTGAAAATTTTAAATGCGTATTTGCATAAACTTTAAAATGCAATATCTCAGCTTCCCGTGGACTGATTGTCAACTATGACATATGATTTTTGATCTACTCGTCGAGCACTATAAGATGGAATTCTTAAAATTTTGAGTTTTCGTAGTTTTTTTTTTTTTGAAAATTTTAAATGCGTATTTGCATAAACTTTAAAATGCAATATCTCAGCTTCCCGTGGACCGATTGTCAACTATGACATATGATTTTTGATCTACTCGTCGAGCACTATAAGATAGAATTCTTAAAATTTTGAGTTTTCGTAGTTTTTTTTTTTTTTTTTAATTTTAAATGCTTATTTGCATAAACTTTAAAATGCAATATCTCAGCTTCCCGTGGACCGATTGTCAACTATGACATATGGTTTTTGATCTACTCGTCGAGCACTATAAGATGGAATTCTTAAAATTTTGAGTTTTCGTAGTTTTTTTTTTTTTGAAAATTTTAAATGCGTATTTGCATAAACTTTAAAATGCAATATCTCAGCTTCCCGTGGACCGATTGTCAACTATGACATATGATTTTTGATCTACTCGTCGAGCACTATAAGATGGAATATACGAAAATGGCGAATTCTTAAGATTTTGCGTTTTCGGAGTGTTTTTTGAAAATTTCAAATGCGATTTTAAGGCACTTCCGATCGAGCGAGATCAAAAAATTTTACATTTTTGGAATCTACGCTTCAAGGACCATAAGATGGCATAAAAAAACAAACATAAAAATTTTCCAACTTTGAAAGCCTTTTTGAGGCACTTCCGTTAGAGCTAGACCAAAAAACTGGACATTTTTGAAATCTACGGACCAAAATCTATAAGATAACATCAAAAACAGACATCGAAATTTTTTCAAAATTTTCAATTTTACAGGGGGGTGCCGAGGACGATTTAGGTCATTTTTTGAACGCCTATTTCTCGACTATCCGGAGGGATAGCTCAAATATTAAAAAAGATTCGGAATCTGCTCGTCCAAATCTACAAAATGCCCTTTAGTACCATTCGGTATCGTTAATAATAAGGGAGATACGACACATGGATTTTTTAGAAAATCACTCAAAAATCCATATAACTCCCCCAAAATCGCCAGAATTTAAATTTCGAGACATATCATGACTTAGTACTTCCATTTTCTACATTTTGGCCGAGGGAAACTTCCGTGAAATAATTATTAACGAAAAAGCTATTTTCAAGTGTGTCAGTTTTGGAAAACTCGTCAAATTCAAACCGCGATATGTGGACAACCGGTTACGTAAAAATTGATATTGATGGGTGATTTTTAATGTACTCGTCGAGCACTATAAGATGGAAATCTTAACATTTTGAGTTTTGGTAGTTTTTAATTTTTTTTGAAAATTTTAAATGCGTATTTGCATAAACTTTAAAATGCAATATCTCAGCTTCCCGTGGACTGATTGTCAACTATGACATATGATTTTTGATCTACTCGTCGAGCACTATAAGATGGAATATACGAAAATGGCGAATTCTTAAGATTTTGCGTTTTCGGAGTGTTTTTTGAAAATTTCAAATGCGATTTTAAGGCACTTCCGATCGCGCTAGATCAAAAAATTTTCCATTTTTGGAATCTACGCTTCAAGGACTATAAGATGGCATAAAAAACAAACATAAAAATTTTCCAACTTTGAAAGCCTTTTTGAGGCACTTCCGTTAGAGCTAGACCAAAAAACTGGACATTTTTGAAATCTACGGACCAAAATCTATAAGATAACATCAAAAACAGACATCGAAATTTTTTCAAAATTTTCAATTTTACAGGGGGGTGCCGAGGACGATTTAGGTCATTTTTTGAACGCCTATTTCTCGACTATCCGGAGGGATAGCTCAAATATTAAAAAAGATTCGGAATCTGCTCGTCCAAATCTACAAAATGCCCTTTAGTACCATTCGGTATCGTTAATAATAAAGGAGATACGACACATGGATTTTTTAGAAAATCACTCAAAAATCCATATAACTCACCCAAAATCGCCAGAATTTAAATTTCGAGACATATCATGACTTAGTACTTCCATTTTCTACATTTTGGCCGAGGGAAACTTCCGTGAAATAATTATTAACGAAAAAGCTATTTTCAAGTGTGTCAGTTTTGGAAAACTCGTCAAATTAAAACCGCGATATGTGGACAACCGGTTACGTAAAAATTGAAATTGATGGGTGATTTTTAATGTACTCGTCGAGCACTATAAGATGGAAATCTTAACATTTTGAGTTTTGGTAGTTTTTAATTTTTTTTGAAAATTTTAAATGCGTATTTGCATAAACTTTAAAATGCAATATCTCAGCTTCCCGTGGACTGATTGTCAACTATGACATATGATTTTTGATCTACTCGTCGAGCACTATAAGATAGAATTCTTAAAATTTTGAGTTTTCGTAGTTTTTTTTTTTTTTTTTAATTTTAAATGCTTATTTGCATAAACTTTAAAATGCAATATCTCAGCTTCCCGTGGACCGATTGTCAACTATGACATATGGTTTTTGATCTACTCGTCGAGCACTATAAGATGGAATTCTTAAAATTTTGAGTTTTCGTAGTTTTTTTTTTTTTGAAAATTTTAAATGCGTATTTGCATAAACTTTAAAATGCAATATCTCAGCTTCCCGTGGACCGATTGTCAACTATGACATATGATTTTTGATCTACTCGTCGAGCACTATAAGATGGAATATACGAAAATGGCGAATTCTTAAGATTTTGCGTTTTCGGAGTGTTTTTTGAAAATTTCAAATGCGATTTTAAGGCACTTCCGATCGCGCTAGATCAAAAAATTTTCCATTTTTGGAATCTACGCTTCAAGGACTATAAGATGGCATAAAAAACAAACATAAAAATTTTCCAACTTTGAAAGCCTTTTTGAGGCACTTCCGTTAGAGCTAGACCAAAAAACTGGACATTTTTGAAATCTACGGACCAAAATCTATAAGATAACATCAAAAACAGACATCGAAATTTTTTCAAAATTTTCAATTTTACAGGGGGGTGCCGAGGACGATTTAGGTCATTTTTTGAACGCCTATTTCTCGACTATCCGGAGGGATAGCTCAAATATTAAAAAAGATTCGGAATCTGCTCGTCCAAATCTACAAAATGCCCTTTAGTACCATTCGGTATCGTTAATAATAAAGGAGATACGACACATGGATTTTTTAGAAAATCACTCAAAAATCCATATAACTCACCCAAAATCGCCAGAATTTAAATTTCGAGACATATCATGACTTAGTACTTCCATTTTCTACATTTTGGCCGAGGGAAACTTCCGTGAAATAATTATTAACGAAAAAGCTATTTTCAAGTGTGTCAGTTTTGGAAAACTCGTCAAATTAAAACCGCGATATGTGGACAACCGGTTACGTAAAAATTGAAATTGATGGGTGATTTTTAATGTACTCGTCGAGCACTATAAGATGGAAATCTTAACATTTTGAGTTTTGGTAGTTTTTAATTTTTTTTTAAAATTTTAAATGCGTATTTGCATAAACTTTAAAATGCAATATCTCAGCTTCCCGTGGACTGATTGTCAACTATGACATATGATTTTTGATCTACTCGTCGAGCACTATAAGATAGAATTCTTAAAATTTTGAGTTTTCGTAGTTTTTTTTTTTTTTTTTAATTTTAAATGCTTATTTGCATAAACTTTAAAATGCAATATCTCAGCTTCCCGTGGACCGATTGTCAACTATGACATATGGTTTTTGATCTACTCGTCGAGCACTATAAGATGGAATTCTTAAAATTTTGAGTTTTCGTAGTTTTTTTTTTTTTGAAAATTTTAAATGCGTATTTGCATAAACTTTAAAATGCAATATCTCAGCTTCCCGTGGACCGATTGTCAACTATGACATATGATTTTTGATCTACTCGTCGAGCACTATAAGATGGAATATACGAAAATGGCGAATTCTTAAGATTTTGCGTTTTCGGAGTGTTTTTTGAAAATTTCAAATGCGATTTTAAGGCACTTCCGATCGAGCGAGATCAAAAAATTTTACATTTTTGGAATCTACGCTTCAAGGACCATAAGATGGCATAAAAAAACAAACATAAAAATTTTCCAACTTTGAAAGCCTTTTTGAGGCACTTCCGTTAGAGCTAGACCAAAAAACTGGACATTTTTGAAATCTACGGACCAAAATCTATAAGATAACATCAAAAACAGACATCGAAATTTTTTCAAAATTTTCAATTTTACAGGGGGGTGCCGAGGACGATTTAGGTCATTTTTTGAACGCCTATTTCTCGACTATCCGGAGGGATAGCTCAAATATTAAAAAAGATTCGGAATCTGCTCGTCCAAATCTACAAAATGCCCTTTAGTACCATTCGGTATCGTTAATAATAAGGGAGATACGACACATGGATTTTTTAGAAAATCACTCAAAAATCCATATAACTCCCCCAAAATCGCCAGAATTTAAATTTCGAGACATATCATGACTTAGTACTTCCATTTTCTACATTTTGGCCGAGGGAAACTTCCGTGAAATAATTATTAACGAAAAAGCTATTTTCAAGTGTGTCAGTTTTGGAAAACTCGTCAAATTCAAACCGCGATATGTGGACAACCGGTTACGTAAAAATTGATATTGATGGGTGATTTTTAATGTACTCGTCGAGCACTATAAGATGGAAATCTTAACATTTTGAGTTTTGGTAGTTTTTAATTTTTTTTGAAAATTTTAAATGCGTATTTGCATAAACTTTAAAATGCAATATCTCAGCTTCCCGTGGACTGATTGTCAACTATGACATATGATTTTTGATCTACTCGTCGAGCACTATAAGATGGAATATACGAAAATGGCGAATTCTTAAGATTTTGCGTTTTCGGAGTGTTTTTTGAAAATTTCAAATGCGATTTTAAGGCACTTCCGATCGCGCTAGATCAAAAAATTTTCCATTTTTGGAATCTACGCTTCAAGGACTATAAGATGGCATAAAAAACAAACATAAAAATTTTCCAACTTTGAAAGCCTTTTTGAGGCACTTCCGTTAGAGCTAGACCAAAAAACTGGACATTTTTGAAATCTACGGACCAAAATCTATAAGATAACATCAAAAACAGACATCGAAATTTTTTCAAAATTTTCAATTTTACAGGGGGGTGCCGAGGACGATTTAGGTCATTTTTTGAACGCCTATTTCTCGACTATCCGGAGGGATAGCTCAAATATTAAAAAAGATTCGGAATCTGCTCGTCCAAATCTACAAAATGCCCTTTAGTACCATTCGGTATCGTTAATAATAAAGGAGATACGACACATGGATTTTTTAGAAAATCACTCAAAAATCCATATAACTCACCCAAAATCGCCAGAATTTAAATTTCGAGACATATCATGACTTAGTACTTCCATTTTCTACATTTTGGCCGAGGGAAACTTCCGTGAAATAATTATTAACGAAAAAGCTATTTTCAAGTGTGTCAGTTTTGGAAAACTCGTCAAATTAAAACCGCGATATGTGGACAACCGGTTACGTAAAAATTGAAATTGATGGGTGATTTTTAATGTACTCGTCGAGCACTATAAGATGGAATTCTTAAAATTTGGAGTTTTCGTAGTTTTTTTTCTTTTTAAATTTTAAAAGCGTATTTGCATAAACTTTAAAATGCAATATCTCAGCTTCCCGTGGACCGATTGTCAACTATGACATATGATTTTTGATCTACTCGTCGAGCACTATAAGATGGAATTCTTAAAATTTTGAGTTTTCGTGATTTTTTTTTTTTTGAAAATTTTAAATGCGTATTTGCATAAACTTTAAAATGCAATATCTCAGCTTCCCGTGGACCGATTGTCAACTATGACATATGATTTTTGATCTACTCGTCGAGCACTATAAGATGGAATTGTTAAAATTTTGAGTTTTCGTAGTTTTTTTTTTTTGAAAATTTTAAATGCGTATTTGCATAAACTTTAAAATGCAATATCTCAGCTTCCCGTGGACCGATTGTCAACTATGACATATGATTTTTGATCTACTCGTCGAGCACTATAAGATGGAATATACGAAAATGGCGAATTCTTAAGATTTTGCGTTTTCGGAGTGTTTTTTGAAAATTTCAAATGCGATTTTAAGGCACTTCCGATCGAGCTAGATCAAAAAATTTTACATTTTTGGAATCTACGCTTCAAGGACTATAAGATGGCATAAAAAACAAACATAAAAATTTTCCAACTTTGAAAGCCTTTTTGAGGCACTTCCGTTAGAGCTAGACCAAAAAACTGGACATTTTTAAAATCTACGGACCAAAATCTATAAGATAACATCAAAAACAGACATCGAAATTTTTTCAAAATTTTCAATTAGGTCATTTTTTGAACGCCTATTTCTCGACTATCCGGAGGGATAGCTCAAATATTAAAAAAGATTCGGAATCTGCTCGTCCAAATCTACAAAATGCCCTTTAGTACCATTCGGTATCGTTAATAATAAGGGAGATACGACACATGGATTTTTTAGAAAATCACTCAAAAATCCATATAACTCCCCCAAAATCGCCAGAATTTAAATTTCGAGATATATCATGAATTAGTACTTCCATTTACTACATTTTGGCCAAGGGAAACTTCCGTGAAATAATTATTAACGAAAAAGCTATTTTCAAGTGTGTCAGTTTTGGAAAACTCGTCAAATTCAAACTGCGATATGTGGACAACCGGTTACGTAAAAATTGATATTGATGGGTGATTTTTAATGTACTCGTCGAGCACTATAAGATGGAAATCTTAAAATTTTGAGTTTTGGTAGTTTTTAATTTTTTTTGAAAATTTTAAATGCGTATTTGCATAAACTTTAAAATGCAATATCTCAGCTTCCCGTGGACTGATTGTCAACTATGACATGATTTTTGATCTACTCGTCGAGCACTATAAGATGGAATATACGAAAATGGCGAATTCTTAAGATTTTGCGTTTTCGGAGTGTTTTTTGAAAATTTCAAATGCGATTTTAAGGCACTTCCGATCGAGCTACATCAAAAAATTTTACATTTTTGGAATCTACGCTTCAAGGACTATAAGATGGCATAAAAAAACAAACATAAAAATTTTCCAACTTTGAAAGCCTTTTTGAGGCACTTCCGTTAGAGCTAAACCAAAAAACTGGACATTTTTGAAATCTACGGACCAAAATCTATAAGATAACATCAAAAACAGACATCGAAATTTTTTCAAAATTTTCAATTTTACAGGGGGGTGCCGAGGACGATTTAGGTCATTTTTTGAACGCCTATTTCTCGACTATCCGGAGGGATAGCTCAAATATTAAAAAAGATTCGGAATCTGCTCGTCCAAATCTACAAAATGCCCTTTAGTACCATTCGGTATCGTTAATAATAAGGGAGATACGACACATGGATTTTTTAGAAAATCACTCAAAAATCCATATAACTCCCCCAAAATCGCCAGAATTTAAATTTCGAGATATATCATGAATTAGTACTTCCATTTACTACATTTTGGCCAAGGGAAACTTCCGTGAAATAATTATTAACGAAAAAGCTATTTTCAAGTGTGTCAGTTTTGGAAAACTCGTCAAATTAAAACCGCGATATGTGGACAACCGGTTACGTAAAAATTGATATTGATGGGTGATTTTTAATATACTCGTCGAGCACTATAAGATGGAAATCTTAAAATTTTGAGTTTTGGTAGTTTTTAATTTTTTTTGAAAATTTTAAATGCGTATTTGCATAAACTTTAAAATGCAATATCTCAGCTTCCCGTGGACTGATTGTCAACTATGACATATGATTTTTGATCTACTCGTCGAGCACTATAAGATGGAATATACGAAAATGGCGAATTCTTAAGATTTTGCGTTTTCGGAGTGTTTTTTGAAAATTTCAAATGCGATTTTAAGGCACTTCCGATAGAGCTAGATCAAAAAATTTTACATTTTTGGAATCTACGCTTCAAGGACCATAAGATGGCATAAAAAACAAACATAAAAATTTTCCAACTTTGAAAGCCTTTTTGAGGCACTTCCGTTAGAGCTAGACCAAAAAACTGGACATTTTTGAAATCTACGGACCAAAATCTATAAGATAACATCAAAAACAGACATCGAAATTTTTTCAAAATTTTCAATTTTACAGGGGGGTGCCGAGGTCGATTTAGGTCATTTTTTGAACGCCTATTTCTCGACTATCCGGAGGGATAGCTCAAATATTAAAAAAGATTCGAAATCTGCTCGTCCAAATCTACAAAATGCCCTTTAGTACCATTCGGTATCGTTAATAATAAGGGAGATACGACACATGGATTTTTTAGAAAATCACTCAAAAATCCATATAACTCCGCCAAAATCGCCAGAATTTAAATTTCGAGACATATCATGACTTAGTACTTCCATTTTCTACATTTTGGCCGAGGGAAACTTCCGTGAAATAATTATTAACGAAAAAGCTATTTTCAAGTGTGTCAGTTTTGGAAAACTCGTCAAATTCAAACCGCGATATGTGGACAACCGGTTACGTAAAAATTGATATTGATGGGTGATTTTTAATGTACTCGTCGAGCACTATAAGATGGAAATCTTAACATTTTGAGTTTTGGTAGTTTTTAATTTTTTTTGAAAATTTTAAATGCGTATTTGCATAAACTTTAAAATGCAATATCTCAGCTTCCCGTGGACTGATTGTCAACTATGACATATGATTTTTGATCTACTCGTCGAGCACTATAAGATGGAATATACGAAAATGGCGAATTCTTAAGATTTTGCGTTTTCGGAGTGTTTTTTGAAAATTTCAAATGCGATTTTAAGGCACTTCCGATCGAGCTAGATCAAAAAATTTACATTTTTGGAATCTACGCTTCAAGGACTATAAGATGGCATAAAAAACAAACATAAAAATTTTCCAACTTTGAAAGCCTTTTTGAGGCACTTCCGTTAGAGCTAGACCAAAAAACTGGACATTTTTGAAATCTACGGACCAAAATCTATAAGATAACATCAAAAACAGACATCGAAATTTTTTCAAAATTTTCAATTTTACAGGGGGGTGCCGAGGACGATTTAGGTCATTTTTTGAACGCCTATTTCTCGACTATCCGGAGGGATAGCTCAAATATTAAAAAAGATTCGGAATCTGCTCGTCCAAATCTACAAAATGCCCTTTAGTACCATTCGGTATCGTTAATAATAAGGGAGATACGACACATGGATTTTTTAGAAAATCACTCAAAAATCCATATAACTCCCCCAAAATCGCCAGAATTTAAATTTCGAGATATATCATGAATTAGTACTTCCATTTACTACATTTTGGCCAAGGGAAACTTCCGTGAAATAATTATTAACGAAAAAGCTATTTTCAAGTGTGTCAGTTTTGGAAAACTCGTCAAATTCAAACTGCGATATGTGGACAACCGGTTACGTAAAAATTGATATTGATGGGTGATTTTTAATGTACTCGTCGAGCGCTATAAGATGGAAATCTTAAAATTTTGAGTTTTGGTAGTTTTTAATTTTTTTTTGAAAATTTTAAATGCGTATTTGCATAAACTTTAAAATGCAATATCTCAGCTTACCGTGGACCGATTGTCAACTATGACATATGATTTTTGATCTACTCGTCGAGCACTATAAGATGGAATATACGAAAATGGCGAATTCTTAAGATTTTGCGTTTTCGGAGTGTTTTTTGAAATTTTCAAATGCGATTTTAAGGCACTTCCGATCGAGCTAGGTCAAAATTTTTTACATTTTTGGAATCTACGCTTCAAGGACTATAAGATGGCATAAAAAACAAACATAAAAATTTTCCAACTTTAAAATGCAATATCTCAGCTTACCGTGGACCGATTGTCAACTATGACATATGATTTTTGATCTACTCGTCGAGCACTATAAGATGGAATTCTTAAAATTTTGAGTTTTCGTGATTTTTTTTTTTTTGAAAATTTTAAATGCGTATTTGCATAAACTTTAAAATGCAATATCTCAGCTTCCCGTGGACCGATTGTCAACTATGACATATGATTTTTGATCTACTCGTCGAGCACTATAAGATGGAATATACAAAAATGGCGAATTCTTAAGATTTTGCGTTTTCGGAGTGTTTTTTGAAAATTTCAAATGCGATTTTAAGGCACTTCCGATCGCGCTAGATCAAAAAATTTTCCATTTTTGGAATCTACGCTTCAAGGACTATAAGATGGCATAAAAAACAAACATAAAAATTTTCCAACTTTGAAAGCCTTTTTGAGGCACTTCCGTTAGAGCTAGACCAAAAAACTGGACATTTTTGAAATCTACGGACCAAAATCTATAAGATAACATCAAAAACAGACATCGAAATTTTTTCAAAATTTTCAATTTTACAGGGGGGTGCCGAGGACGATTTAGGTCATTTTTTGAACGCCTATTTCTCGACTATCCGGAAGTATAGCTCAAATATTAAAAAAGATTCGGAATCTGCTCGTCCAAATCTACAAAATGCCCTTTAGTACCATTCGGTATCGTTAATAATAAGGGAGATACGACACATGGATTTTTTAGAAAATCACTCAAAAATCCATATAACTCACCCAAAATCGCCAGAATTTAAATTTCGAGACATATCATGACTTAGTACTTCCATTTTCTACATTTTGGCCGAGGGAAACTTCCGTGAAATAATTATTAACGAAAAAGCTATTTTCAAGTGTGTCAGTTTTGGAAAACTCGTCAAATACAAACCGCGATATGTGGACAACCGGTTACGTAAAAATTGATATTGATGGGTGATTTTTAATGTACTCGTCGAGCACTATAAGATGGAAATCTTAAAATTTTGAGTTTTGGTAGTTTTTTTTCTTTTTAAATTTTAAATGCGTATTTGCATAAACTTTAAAATGCAATATCTCAGCTTCCCGTGGACCGATTGTCAACTATGACATATGATTTTTGATCTACTCGTCGAGCACTATAAGATGGAATTGTTAAAATTTTGAGTTTTCGTAGTTTTTTTTTTTTGAAAATTTTAAATGCGTATTTGCATAAACTTTAAAATGCAATATCTCAGCTTCCCGTGGACCGATTGTCAACTATGACATATGATTTTTGATCTACTCGTCGAGCACTATAAGATGGAATTGTTAAAATTTTGAGTTTTCGTAGTTTTTTTTTTTTGAAAATTTTAAATGCGTATTTGCATAAACTTTAAAATGCAATATCTCAGCTTCCCGTGGACCGATTGTCAACTATGACATATGATTTTTGATCTACTCGTCGAGCACTATAAGATGGAATTGTTAAAATTTTGAGTTTTCGTAGTTTTTTTTTTTTGAAAATTTTAAATGCGTATTTGCATAAACTTTAAAATGCAATATCTCAGCTTCCCGTGGACCGATTGTCAACTATGACATATGATTTTTGATCTACTCGTCGAGCACTATAAGATGGAATTGTTAAAATTTTGAGTTTTCGTAGTTTTTTTTTTTTGAAAATTTTAAATGCGTATTTGCATAAACTTTAAAATGCAATATCTCAGCTTCCCGTGGACCGATTGTCAACTATGACATATGATTTTTGATCTACTCGTCGAGCACTATAAGATGGAATATACGAAAATGGCGAATTCTTAAGATTTTGCGTTTTCGGAGTGTTTTTTGAAAATTTCAAATGCGATTTTAAGGCACTTCCGATCGAGCTAGATCAAAAAATTTTACATTTTTGGAATCTACGCTTCAAGGACTATAAGATGGCATAAAAAACAAACATAAAAATTTTCCAACTTTGAAAGCCTTTTTGAGGCACTTCCGTTAGAGCTAGACCAAAAAACTGGACATTTTTAAAATCTACGGACCAAAATCTATAAGATAACATCAAAAACAGACATCGAAATTTTTTCAAAATTTTCAATTAGGTCATTTTTTGAACGCCTATTTCTCGACTATCCGGAGGGATAGCTCAAATATTAAAAAAGATTCGGAATCTGCTCGTCCAAATCTACAAAATGCCCTTTAGTACCATTCGGTATCGTTAATAATAAGGGAGATACGACACATGGATTTTTTAGAAAATCACTCAAAAATCCATATAACTCCCCCAAAATCGCCAGAATTTAAATTTCGAGATATATCATGAATTAGTACTTCCATTTACTACATTTTGGCCAAGGGAAACTTCCGTGAAATAATTATTAACGAAAAAGCTATTTTCAAGTGTGTCAGTTTTGGAAAACTCGTCAAATTCAAACTGCGATATGTGGACAACCGGTTACGTAAAAATTGATATTGATGGGTGATTTTTAATGTACTCGTCGAGCACTATAAGATGGAAATCTTAAAATTTTGAGTTTTGGTAGTTTTTAATTTTTTTTGAAAATTTTAAATGCGTATTTGCATAAACTTTAAAATGCAATATCTCAGCTTCCCGTGGACTGATTGTCAACTATGACATGATTTTTGATCTACTCGTCGAGCACTATAAGATGGAATATACGAAAATGGCGAATTCTTAAGATTTTGCGTTTTCGGAGTGTTTTTTGAAAATTTCAAATGCGATTTTAAGGCACTTCCGATCGAGCTACATCAAAAAATTTTACATTTTTGGAATCTACGCTTCAAGGACTATAAGATGGCATAAAAAAACAAACATAAAAATTTTCCAACTTTGAAAGCCTTTTTGAGGCACTTCCGTTAGAGCTAAACCAAAAAACTGGACATTTTTGAAATCTACGGACCAAAATCTATAAGATAACATCAAAAACAGACATCGAAATTTTTTCAAAATTTTCAATTTTACAGGGGGGTGCCGAGGACGATTTAGGTCATTTTTTGAACGCCTATTTCTCGACTATCCGGAGGGATAGCTCAAATATTAAAAAAGATTCGGAATCTGCTCGTCCAAATCTACAAAATGCCCTTTAGTACCATTCGGTATCGTTAATAATAAGGGAGATACGACACATGGATTTTTTAGAAAATCACTCAAAAATCCATATAACTCCCCCAAAATCGCCAGAATTTAAATTTCGAGATATATCATGAATTAGTACTTCCATTTACTACATTTTGGCCAAGGGAAACTTCCGTGAAATAATTATTAACGAAAAAGCTATTTTCAAGTGTGTCAGTTTTGGAAAACTCGTCAAATTCAAACTGCGATATGTGGACAACCGGTTACGTAAAAATTGATATTGATGGGTGATTTTTAATGTACTCGTCGAGCACTATAAGATGGAAATCTTAAAATTTTCAGTTTTGGTAGTTTTTAATTTTTTTTGAAAATTTTAAATGCGTATTTGCATAAACTTTAAAATGCAATATCTCAGCTTCCCGTGGACTGATTGTCAACTATGACATATGATTTTTGATCTACTCGTCGAGCACTATAAGATGGAATATACGAAAATGGCGAATTCTTAAGATTTTGCGTTTTCGGAGTGTTTTTTGAAAATTTCAAATGCGATTTTAAGGCACTTCCGATCGAGCTAGATCAAAAAATTTTACATTTTTGGAATCTACGCTTCAAGGACTATAAGATGGCATAAAAAACAAACATAAAAATTTTCCAACTTTGAAAGCCTTTTTGAGGCACTTCCGTTAGAGCTAGACCAAAAAACTGGACATTTTTGAAATCTACGGACCAAAATCTATAAGATAACATCAAAAACAGACATCGAAATTTTTTCAAAATTTTCAATTAGGTCATTTTTTGAACGCCTATTTCTCGACTATCCGGAGGGATAGCTCAAATATTAAAAAAGATTCGGAATCTGCTCGTCCAAATCTACAAAATGCCCTTTAGTACCATTCGGTATCGTTAATAATAAGGGAGATACGACACATGGATTTTTTAGAAAATCACTCAAAAATCCATATAACTCCCCCAAAATCGCCAGAATTTAAATTTCGAGATATATCATGAATTAGTACTTCCATTTACTACATTTTGGCCAAGGGAAACTTCCGTGAAATAATTATTAACGAAAAAGCTATTTTCAAGTGTGTCAGTTTTGGAAAACTCGTCAAATTCAAACTGCGATATGTGGACAACCGGTTACGTAAAAATTGATATTGATGGGTGATTTTTAATGTACTCGTCGAGCACTATAAGATGGAAATCTTAAAATTTTGAGTTTTGGTAGTTTTTAATTTTTTTTGAAAATTTTAAATGCGTATTTGCATAAACTTTAAAATGCAATATCTCAGCTTCCCGTGGACTGATTGTCAACTATGACATATGATTTTTGATCTACTCGTCGAGCACTATAAGATGGAATATACGAAAATGGCGAATTCTTAAGATTTTGCGTTTTCGGAGTGTTTTTTGAAAATTTCAAATGCGATTTTAAGGCACTTCCGATAGAGCTAGATCAAAAAATTTTACATTTTTGGAATCTACGCTTCAAGGACCATAAGATGGCATAAAAAACAAACATAAAAATTTTCCAACTTTGAAAGCCTTTTTGAGGCACTTCCGTTAGAGCTAGACCAAAAAACTGGACATTTTTGAAATCTACGGACCAAAATCTATAAGATAACATCAAAAACAGACATCGAAATTTTTTCAAAATTTTCAATTTTACAGGGGGGTGCCGAGGTCGATTTAGGTCATTTTTTGAACGCCTATTTCTCGACTATCCGGAGGGATAGCTCAAATATTAAAAAAGATTCGAAATCTGCTCGTCCAAATCTACAAAATGCCCTTTAGTACCATTCGGTATCGTTAATAATAAGGGAGATACGACACATGGATTTTTTAGAAAATCACTCAAAAATCCATATAACTCCGCCAAAATCGCCAGAATTTAAATTTCGAGACATATCATGACTTAGTACTTCCATTTTCTACATTTTGGCCGAGGGAAACTTCCGTGAAATAATTATTAACGAAAAAGCTATTTTCAAGTGTGTCAGTTTTGGAAAACTCGTCAAATTCAAACCGCGATATGTGGACAACCGGTTACGTAAAAATTGATATTGATGGGTGATTTTTAATGTACTCGTCGAGCACTATAAGATGGAAATCTTAACATTTTGAGTTTTGGTAGTTTTTAATTTTTTTTGAAAATTTTAAATGCGTATTTGCATAAACTTTAAAATGCAATATCTCAGCTTCCCGTGGACTGATTGTCAACTATGACATATGATTTTTGATCTACTCGTCGAGCACTATAAGATGGAATATACGAAAATGGCGAATTCTTAAGATTTTGCGTTTTCGGAGTGTTTTTTGAAAATTTCAAATGCGATTTTAAGGCACTTCCGATCGAGCTAGATCAAAAAATTTACATTTTTGGAATCTACGCTTCAAGGACTATAAGATGGCATAAAAAACAAACATAAAAATTTTCCAACTTTGAAAGCCTTTTTGAGGCACTTCCGTTAGAGCTAGACCAAAAAACTGGACATTTTTGAAATCTACGGACCAAAATCTATAAGATAACATCAAAAACAGACATCGAAATTTTTTCAAAATTTTCAATTTTACAGGGGGGTGCCGAGGACGATTTAGGTCATTTTTTGAACGCCTATTTCTCGACTATCCGGAGGGATAGCTCAAATATTAAAAAAGATTCGGAATCTGCTCGTCCAAATCTACAAAATGCCCTTTAGTACCATTCGGTATCGTTAATAATAAGGGAGATACGACACATGGATTTTTTAGAAAATCACTCAAAAATCCATATAACTCCCCCAAAATCGCCAGAATTTAAATTTCGAGATATATCATGAATTAGTACTTCCATTTACTACATTTTGGCCAAGGGAAACTTCCGTGAAATAATTATTAACGAAAAAGCTATTTTCAAGTGTGTCAGTTTTGGAAAACTCGTCAAATTCAAACTGCGATATGTGGACAACCGGTTACGTAAAAATTGATATTGATGGGTGATTTTTAATGTACTCGTCGAGCGCTATAAGATGGAAATCTTAAAATTTTGAGTTTTGGTAGTTTTTAATTTTTTTTTGAAAATTTTAAATGCGTATTTGCATAAACTTTAAAATGCAATATCTCAGCTTACCGTGGACCGATTGTCAACTATGACATATGATTTTTGATCTACTCGTCGAGCACTATAAGATGGAATATACGAAAATGGCGAATTCTTAAGATTTTGCGTTTTCGGAGTGTTTTTTGAAATTTTCAAATGCGATTTTAAGGCACTTCCGATCGAGCTAGGTCAAAATTTTTTACATTTTTGGAATCTACGCTTCAAGGACTATAAGATGGCATAAAAAACAAACATAAAAATTTTCCAACTTTAAAATGCAATATCTCAGCTTACCGTGGACCGATTGTCAACTATGACATATGATTTTTGATCTACTCGTCGAGCACTATAAGATGGAATATACGAAAATGGCGAATTCTTAAGATTTTGCGTTTTCGGAGTGTTTTTTGAAATTTTCAAATGCGATTTTAAGGCACTTCCGATCGAGCTAGATCAAAAAATTTTACATTTTTGGAATCTACGCTTCAAGGACTATAAGATTGCATAAAAAACAAACATAAAAATTTTCCAACTTTGAAAGCCTTTTTGAGGCACTTCCGTTAGAGCTAGACCAAAAAACTGGACATTTTTGAAATCTACGGACCAAAATCTATAAGATAACATCAAAAACAGACATCGAAATTTTTTCAAAATTTTAAATTTTACAGGGGGGTGCCGAGGACGATTTAGGTCATTTTTTGAACGCCTATTTCTCGACTATCCGGAGGGATAGCTCAAATATTAAAAAAGATTCGGAATCTGCTCGTCCAAATCTACAAAATGCCCTTTAGTACCATTCGGTATCGTTAATAATAAGGGAGATACGACACATGGATTTTTTAGAAAATCACTCAAAAATCCATATAACTCCGCCAAAATCGCCAGAATTTAAATTTCGAGACATATCATGACTTAGTACTTCCATTTTCTACATTTTGGCCGAGGGAAACTTCCGTGAAATAATTATTAACGAAAAAGCTATTTTCAAGTGTGTCAGTTTTGGAAAACTCGTCAAATTCAAACCGCGATATGTGGACAACCGGTTACGTAAAAATTGATATTGATGGGTGATTTTTAATGTACTCGTCGAGCACTATAAGATGGAAATCTTAACATTTTGAGTTTTGGTAGTTTTTAATTTTTTTTGAAAATTTTAAATGCGTATTTGCATAAACTTTAAAATGCAATATCTCAGCTTCCCGTGGACTGATTGTCAACTATGACATATGATTTTTGATCTACTCGTCGAGCACTATAAGATGGAATTGTTAAAATTTTGAGTTTTCGTAGTTTTTTTTTTTTGAAAATTTTAAATGCGTATTTGCATAAACTTTAAAATGCAATATCTCAGCTTACCGTGGACCGATTGTCAACTATGACATATGATTTTTGATCTACTCGTCGAGCACTATAAGATGGAATATACGAAAATGGCGAATTCTTAAGATTTTGCGTTTTCGGAGTGTTTTTTGAAATTTTCAAATGCGATTTTAAGGCACTTCCGATCGAGCTAGGTCAAAAATTTTTACATTTTTGGAATCTACGCTTCAAGGACTATAAGATGGCATAAAAAACAAACATAAAAATTTTCCAACTTTAAAATGCAATATCTCAGCTTACCGTGGACCGATTGTCAACTATGACATATGATTTTTGATCTACTCGTCGAGCACTATAAGATGGAATATACGAAAATGGCGAATTCTTAAGATTTTGCGTTTTCGGAGTGTTTTTTGAAATTTTCAAATGCGATTTTAAGGCACTTCCGATCGAGCTAGATCAAAAAATTTTACATTTTTGGAATCTACGCTTCAAGGACTATAAGATTGCATAAAAAACAAACATAAAAATTTTCCAACTTTGAAAGCCTTTTTGAGGCACTTCCGTTAGAGCTAGACCAAAAAACTGGACATTTTTGAAATCTACGGACCAAAATCTATAAGATAACATCAAAAACAGACATCGAAATTTTTTCAAAATTTTAAATTTTACAGGGGGGTGCCGAGGACGATTTAGGTCATTTTTTGAACGCCTATTTCTCGACTATCCGGAGGGATAGCTCAAATATTAAAAAAGATTCGGAATCTGCTCGTCCAAATCTACAAAATGCCCTTTAGTACCATTCGGTATCGTTAATAATAAGGGAGATACGACACATGGATTTTTTAGAAAATCACTCAAAAATCCATATAACTCCGCCAAAATCGCCAGAATTTAAATTTCGAGACATATCATGACTTAGTACTTCCATTTTCTACATTTTGGCCGAGGGAAACTTCCGTGAAATAATTATTAACGAAAAAGCTATTTTCAAGTGTGTCAGTTTTGGAAAACTCGTCAAATTCAAACCGCGATATGTGGACAACCGGTTACGTAAAAATTGATATTGATGGGTGATTTTTAATGTACTCGTCGAGCACTATAAGATGGAAATCTTAACATTTTGAGTTTTGGTAGTTTTTAATTTTTTTTGAAAATTTTAAATGCGTATTTGCATAAACTTTAAAATGCAATATCTCAGCTTCCCGTGGACTGATTGTCAACTATGACATATGATTTTTGATCTACTCGTCGAGCACTATAAGATGGAATTGTTAAAATTTTGAGTTTTCGTAGTTTTTTTTTTTTGAAAATTTTAAATGCGTATTTGCATAAACTTTAAAATGCAATATCTCAGCTTCCCGTGGACCGATTGTCAACTATGACATATGATTTTTGATCTACTCGTCGAGCACTATAAGATGGAATATACGAAAATGGCGAATTCTTAAGATTTTGCGTTTTCGGAGTGTTTTTTGAAAATTTCAAATGCGATTTTAAGGCACTTCCGATCGAGCTAGATCAAAAAATTTTACATTTTTGGAATCTACGCTTCAAGGACTATAAGATGGCATAAAAAACAAACATAAAAATTTTCCAACTTTGAAAGCCTTTTTGAGGCACTTCCGTTAGAGCTAGACCAAAAAACTGGACATTTTTAAAATCTACGGACCAAAATCTATAAGATAACATCAAAAACAGACATCGAAATTTTTTCAAAATTTTCAATTAGGTCATTTTTTGAACGCCTATTTCTCGACTATCCGGAGGGATAGCTCAAATATTAAAAAAGATTCGGAATCTGCTCGTCCAAATCTACAAAATGACCTTTAGTACCATTCGGTATCGTTAATAATAAGGGAGATACGACACATGGATTTTTTAGAAAATCACTCAAAAATCCATATAACTCCCCCAAAATCGCCAGAATTTAAATTTCGAGATATATCATGAATTAGTACTTCCATTTACTACATTTTGGCCAAGGGAAACTTCCGTGAAATAATTATTAACGAAAAAGCTATTTTCAAGTGTGTCAGTTTTGGAAAACTCGTCAAATTCAAACTGCGATATGTGGACAACCGGTTACGTAAAAATTGATATTGATGGGTGATTTTTAATGTACTCGTCGAGCACTATAAGATGGAAATCTTAAAATTTTGAGTTTTGGTAGTTTTTAATTTTTTTTGAAAATTTTAAATGCGTATTTGCATAAACTTTAAAATGCAATATCTCAGCTTCCCGTGGACTGATTGTCAACTATGACATATGATTTTTGATCTACTCGTCGAGCACTATAAGATGGAATATACGAAAATGGCGAATTCTTAAGATTTTGCGTTTTCGGAGTGTTTTTTGAAAATTTCAAATGCGATTTTAAGGCACTTCCGATCGAGCTAGATCAAAAAATTTTACATTTTTGGAATCTACGCTTCAAGGACCATAAGATGGCATAAAAAACAAACATAAAAATTTTCCAACTTTGAAAGCCTTTTTGAGGCACTTCCGTTAGAGCTAGACCAAAAAACTGGACATTTTTGAAATCTACGGACCAAAATCTATAAGATAACATCAAAAACAGACATCGAAATTTTTTCAAAATTTTCAATTTTACAGGGGGGTGCCGAGGACGATTTAGGTCATTTTTTGAACGCCTATTTCTCGACTATCCGGAAGGATAGCTCAAATATTAAAAAAGATTCGGAATCTGCTCGTCCAAATCTACAAAATGCCCTTTAGTACCATTCGGTATCGTTAATAATAAGGGAGATACGACACATGGATTTTTTAGAAAATCACTCAAAAATCCATATAACTCCCCCAAAATCGCCAGAATTTAAATTTCGAGACATATCATGACTTAGTACTTCCATTTTCTACATTTTGGCCGAGGGAAACTTCCGTGAAATAATTATTAACGAAAAAGCTATTTTCAAGTGTGTCAGTTTTGGAAAACTCGTCAAATACAAACCGCGATATGTGGACAACCGGTTACGTAAAAATTGATATTGATGGGTGATTTTTAATGTACTCGTCGAGCACTATAAGATGGAAATCTTAAAATTTTGAGTTTTGGTAGTTTTTAATTTTTTTTGAAAATTTTAAATGCGTATTTGCATAAACTTTAAAATGCAATATCTCAGCTTCCCGTGGACCGATTGTCAACTATGACATATGATTTTTGATCTACTCGTCGAGCACTATAAGATGGAAATCTTAAAATTTTGAGTTTTGGTAGTTTTTAATTTTTTTTGAAAATTTTAAATGCGTATTTGCATAAACTTTAAAATGCAATATCTCGGCTTCCCGTGGACTGATTGTCAACTATGACATATGATTTTTGATCTACTCGTCGAGCACTATAAGATGGAATTCTTAAAATTTTGAGTTTTCGTAGTTTTTTTTTTTTGAAAATTTTAAATGCGTATTTGCATAAACTTTAAAATGCAATATCTCGGCTTCCCGTGGACCGATTGTCAACTATGACATATGATTTTTGATCTACTCGTTGAGCACTATAAGATGGAATATACGAAAATGGCGAATTCTTAAGATTTTGCGTTTTCGGAGTGTTTTTTGAAAATTTCAAATGCGATTTTAAGGCACTTCCGATCGAGCTACATCAAAAAATTTTACATTTTTGGAATCTACGCTTCAAGGACTATAAGATGGCATAAAAAAACAAACATAAAAATTTTCCAACTTTGAAAGCCTTTTTGAGGCACTTCCGTTAGAGCTAAACCAAAAAACTGGACATTTTTGAAATCTACGGACCAAAATCTATAAGATAACATCAAAAACAGACATCGAAATTTTTTCAAAATTTTCAATTTTACAGGGGGGTGCCGAGGACGATTTAGGTCATTTTTTGAACGCCTATTTCTCGACTATCCGGAGGGATAGCTCAAATATTAAAAAAGATTCGGAATCTGCTCGTCCAAATCTACAAAATGCCCTTTAGTACCATTCGGTATCGTTAATAATAAGGGAGATACGACACATGGATTTTTTAGAAAATCACTCAAAAATCCATATAACTCCGCCAAAATCGCCAGAATTTAAATTTCGAGACATATCATGACTTAGTACTTCCATTTTCTACATTTTGGCCGAGGGAAACTTCCGTGAAATAATTATTAACGAAAAAGCTATTTTCAAGTGTGTCAGTTTTGGAAAACTCGTCAAATTCAAACCGCGATATGTGGACAACCGGTTACGTAAAAATTGATATTGATGGGTGATTTTTAATGTACTCGTCGAGCACTATAAGATGGAAATCTTAACATTTTGAGTTTTGGTAGTTTTTAATTTTTTTTGAAAATTTTAAATGCGTATTTGCATAAACTTTAAAATGCAATATCTCAGCTTCCCGTGGACTGATTGTCAACTATGACATATGATTTTTGATCTACTCGTCGAGCACTATAAGATGGAATATACGAAAATGGCGAATTCTTAAGATTTTGCGTTTTCGGAGTGTTTTTTGAAAATTTCAAATGCGATTTTAAGGCACTTCCGATCGAGCTAGATCAAAAAATTTACATTTTTGGAATCTACGCTTCAAGGACTATAAGATGGCATAAAAAACAAACATAAAAATTTTCCAACTTTGAAAGCCTTTTTGAGGCACTTCCGTTAGAGCTAGACCAAAAAACTGGACATTTTTGAAATCTACGGACCAAAATCTATAAGATAACATCAAAAACAGACATCGAAATTTTTTCAAAATTTTCAATTTTACAGGGGGGTGCCGAGGACGATTTAGGTCATTTTTTGAACGCCTATTTCTCGACTATCCGGAGGGATAGCTCAAATATTAAAAAAGATTCGAAATCTGCTCGTCCAAATCTACAAAATGCCCTTTAGTACCATTCGGTATCGTTAATAATAAGGGAGATACGACACATGGATTTTTTAGAAAATCACTCAAAAATCCATATAACTCCGCCAAAAT
The DNA here is from genome assembly GCA_949320105.2 of Crepidodera aurea. Taxonomy (NCBI): domain Eukaryota; kingdom Metazoa; phylum Arthropoda; class Insecta; order Coleoptera; family Chrysomelidae; genus Crepidodera; species Crepidodera aurea. The sequence goes on along the minus strand of OX439472.1, from coordinate 211 downwards.
CGCCAGAATTTAAATTTCGAGACATATCATGACTTAGTACTTCCATTTTCTACATTTTGGCCGAGGGAAACTTCCGTGAAATAATTATTAACGAAAAAGCTATTTTCAAGTGTGTCAGTTTTGGAAAACTCGTCAAATTCAAACCGCGATATGTGGACAACCGGTTACGTAAAAATTGATATTGATGGGTGATTTTTAATGTACTCGTCGA